>JAWQEG010003349.1:177500-267447 GCA_033782935.1 Petrolisthes cinctipes | reverse complement strand
GAGGAGAGGAGAGGAGAGGATGGGAGAAGAGGGAAGAGGAGAGGAGGGAAGAGGAGAGGAGAGGAGAGGAGAGGAGAGGAGGGGAGGGGATGGGTGGGGATGGGAGAGGAGAGGAGAGGAGAGGAGGGGAGGCCAGGGAATAGTTTTAAGAGGACAGATTAATTATGTATACAGTATATATATTTGATACATACATTGGAGTGCCTTGATTCCTCCAAACTATGCCAGGAAACAGGATCAGACTTTTGCATTACATTACAGGTATGACAATTTATTCACACTGGCTAAGTAATGCTAGAGTAGAGAGGATTTTGTGTGAGAGAATGGAGAGATGAGATTTGTACTTTCATTCTATGGTCATACGATTCTCAAACACTTTATACAAGGGAGATTCATTTCAATTCACCATGACCACCTTTCCACCATTTGTAAACACTGAATTTTCCATTGTATCACTTTTCTTTCTATTTTCTTCCTGCTTGCTGTCTCACAAATCTATCACCTTTTTCTGGGGCTATATGATCTCATTGTTGCGACGCCTAATAAGATCAATCAATCCATTGTATCACCGAGTCTTTTCCTTCCATTCTATATTTGATCTTACTTGAATTATATCTTATTAAACACCGAGTCTTTTCCCTCCATTCTATATTTGATATTACTTGAATTATATCTTATTAATCACCGAGTCTTTTCCTACCATTCTTTATTTGCTGTTCCTCTCTGTTACTGTTTTAATTCACCTACCATTGCTTACCTTTCTATAGCTAGCCTTTTCTTTCCCACTTCAAGTATATATAGCCTCGAAACATCTACACTTCTTCCTCGTTTGTCATTCTCTTCCCTCCCTTCCTTCCTTCCCTTCTTCTTTTAGCTTGTCCCTCTCCTCCCTCCCTTCCTTCCCTCCCTTCTTTTTAGCTTGTCCCTCTCCTCCCTCCCTTCCTTCCCTCCCTTCTTTTTAGCTTGTCCCTCTGCTCCCTCCCTCCCTTCCTTCCCTTCTTCTTTTAGCTTGTCCCTCTCCTCCCTCCCTTCCTTCCCTCCCATCCCAGACCAAATCCTCGCTGCCATTAATATTCAATCCCTTCAAAATTCTTCCAACGCTCACATTTTATTTTATTTCCTTGCCAGTCAGTCCTTGTCTCTTTTCTTCCCACCTAGCTTCTATCTCTTTTCCCTCTTATATTTTACCTTTAGCTCTCATGCCTCTTACTGCCACTTTACACTCTTTTCTCCACAATTTCTCTTGTTTCATTCCTCCTTTATACTCACTTCTTTCTCATCATCTACTATTTCCACGTGTTTTCATTTCCACTATTTTTTTTTTTTTTTCATCCTACATGAGACAACAGATATAATTATACCACGGTATTTGGTACTAACGTTATTTTCCTCTATCTGTATACAATAAATAAAGACTTGGGATTTACACTGTGTTCCACGTATCCACAAATTTCGGAAAACTTTCAAAACATGTAAAGAATAGGTTTTGCTAATAGAAAACGTCAGGGGGACTTGACTGGTTGGAGAGAGAGAGAGAGAGAGAGAGAGCATAGTCCAAATCACCACCTGAGAGAGAGAGAGAGATAGAGAGAGAGAGAGTAGTCCCCATCGCCATCTGAGAGAGAGAGAGAGAGAGAGAGAGAGAGAGAGAGAGAGAGAGAGAGAGAGAGAGAGAGAGAGCGTAGTCCCCATCGCCAACTGAGAGAGAGAGAGAGAGAGAGAGAGAGAGAGAGAGAGAGAGCGTAGTCCCCATCGCCAACTGAGAGAGAGAGAGAGAGAGAGAGAGCGTAGTCCCCATCGCCATCTGAGAGAGAGAGAGAGAGAGAGAGAGAGAGAGAGAGAGAGAGAGAGACTCCCCACCACCACCACAACCACAGTAACATTTTACAGGATATTGGTGGCAATACTTCTGTCGTACCTCTCAATACCTGCTGGTGCTTCTGAACTCTTAAATATGGTGGTTAGGGCAAACAACACGGCGAGAGCGGAACGCTGAAAGCACGCTGTTTACACTCTTGTTTTTTCAATGGATTCTTGAAGTACACCGATATCATTTTGTTTACATTGGTTGCTCTCTTGTTTTTATATTTCAACTTATTTTTTATCGACAACGAACGCACATTGTTTGTTCACACTCGATGCTCTCTTGTTTTTTTTTATTTCAACTTATTTTTTATGGACAACGAAGACATATTGTTTACACTCGATACTCTCTGATTTTTTTATTTCAACTTATTTTTTATGGACAACGAACGCACATTGTTTGTTTACACTCGATGCTCTCTTGTTTTTTCTATAAATTCTTGATGTAGCCTACACCGAGCGAATACACATTGTTTACACTCGATGCTCTCGTTGTTTGTTTTTGTTTTTTTCAATAAATTCTTGATCGACAACGAACGCACATTGTTTACACTCGATGCTTTCTCGTTTTTTATAAATACTATATAGGCTACATACATAGCCTAAGAGGTGAGAACGAATTAGAGAGAGTACCGGTATTTAAACAGTAGTATATTGAATTATGATGTAATATTATGGGCACTAACAAGCTAGGCTAGGCTAGGATATACGCGGCGGTGTAATAATGTCGCTATATAGGCTAGTTTTAATTTTAAATAATCTAGTTTCTGAACAATCTCCGGTAATACCTAACATGAGAACTCCTGTGAAACCTTAATTTACTATTATTCTTGTTGGCTACACTGCATCATTGTTGGCTACACTGTGGTCTGCAAGGGAGAAACTTACGAAGGTCATGGATGAAAGAAAGTAAGGATGAGAGTAAATTTGTGTGGGAGAGTGAGTGAGTGAGTGAGAGAGTGAGTGAGAGAGAGAAGGATCGCCATTCCAGTACATTTAACTCTTTAGGGTCCATTGCCTGCAAACTGGATCAAAGTTGCAGGGAACGAGCACTGCAGGAGAGGGAAGTTGTATCGTATGTAGCCTAACCTATTGCAACAGCAGGTGTTTGGCTGTTCTCTCTCTCTCTCTCTCTCTCTCTCAGCAAGTCAGCATCACAGAAAATGGCGTTTAGGAGTTGTTTGGCTGACTCTCTCTCTCTCTCTCTCTCTCTCTCTCTCTCTCTCTCCAAACATATATATTATTATCTCGCTACATACCGCAGAACCTTGCGTGTTGTTTGGTAGGTGAGTTCTCTCTCTCTCTCTCTCTCTCTCTCTCTCTCTCTCTCTCTCTAAACATCACAGACCTTGGCGTTTCAGGAGCTGTTTGGCTACTCTCTCTCTCTCTCTCTCTCTCTCTACACACATATAATATTCTCTCGCTAAGCGCCACGGAACCTCGCTCTGCATGAACATCCCTTACACCCAACCCACATAAACAATGCAGCAACAGCAACACCACAAGTACTACACCCACCAACCCACCCATCCCCAACCCACCCACCTTGTCTGGCTCTCTGGTGTGTTTCATGGAATATGCAAATACACCTTAATTAAGGGGAGAGTCTCTTGTTGGTGAATTGGGAGGTCTGCGATTCCTCCAAACTACGCAAGAAAACAGATGCCTTTAATGGTACTAATATGTATATAGGGGATTTTTTGTTTCGTGGCATAGTTAGGAGGAATCTGTAGCCTAGCCTTCCAATTCACCACCAAGAGAATCTCCCCTTAAGGATACAAATTATACATTGATAACGTACAGGTAGCCTAGTTTAATAAGAATGTACAGTCGCGGTCAATAATAATCATCCACATATGGGTATCTCAAACATCTTACTGTCTAATGTTTTCACGTTCACATATGTTATTGTTTTAAGTAGTGTGTAGCTGCTTGTATTAAATTAAAATATGGTAGTTAACCTATTTATTGGAAAGTTTATCATCTAAGGAACAGAGGAAAGCTGTCAAACTCTTACGTGAGTTACCCCTATATGGATGATTATATTTGACCGCGACTGTATATATAATCAATTTCTGAAACCACTTCGTAGGCGCAGAAAATCTCCGGCGATCTCAAAACATGAAGCTTTTACACTGTCTGTGATTCTGATGTTAAACGAGACAGCTATAATAATAAGTGTGGTTGTAATGAGGGCACTGTAGGTCGTTATGATAATGATGACACTGGAGGAGCCGCTAATGATGCTACTAAGCTATACTGCTATACATTTCAACTGATTTTTACTCTCGCACCACAGTTTACATTTTGTTTTTCCTTGGTTTACAATCTATATAATATATTCACAAAGGGAAGTGATCACAACAAACACCGATTAGGCTATATGGTTGCAGCAATTAAAATAACACCCAAGGAACAAGCCTAATCGAACTAAAACAGACATAATATATAAAATTCTTTTTGTGGCTGTAGCAACATAACAAATTCACGGGAACCAGCAGCTGAACAAATACCACAACACACCTTAATTTTCTTGTGATGCATAGGATTATTAAAGCAAAGGAAGTAATATCAAGCCCTAGAGCAACCCGGAAGAAGAGTGAAAAAAAAAAAAAACACACATACGTTACATACATCGTTGGTGGGAAATATATTAGAAGTGTAGGAGAAAAGGACGGTAGGAAGTTGTAAAGGGTAAATAATAGTGATCATTACAGTCATCCGTAATAATGTAACCAGTCCTTTCCAAGTCGATGCATGAGTGAGAACGAATGAATGCTCACCTATGTCACGTGAATTCAGAAAAATTAATTTAGATCCTTACTCAAAAATATCTGGTACGGTAGACACCAAACGTAGGCTACAGTCGGCCTCAGGAATTCGTACACAGAGCATTGGTTACAAGTGGGCTCTATTCTACACATACTGTTGGCATTGTTCTGCTGACTGATTCAAGTATTACCCAAATAACATCACTACAAAAGTTTGGTGTTAGGAAATTAATGTACTAAATTTTCTAGTTATTACGAACCTTTGATGTTACAGTGGTGTATACCAAGGTAAATATACCTACGCTATACTAATTCCTGAGGCAGACTGTACGTACGACGGTGTACCATGATTATGTAAACTACACTTTCTATTAGGCCCTACACGAGTCTGCTTTCCTGTCTGTTCCCACGATGGATGGCCACAAGAATTCTTACACAGGGCTATATTGAAAGAGCATTAATTATTCTAGAAGTATTGCAATGAATGGTCTACTAAGTGACTCGGCGATAGCAAAACAACAAACCTAATAATAACGTTGTATTGAAGTTACGTAGTCTTACATTGTTTGTAGGCCTATGTTGTAAACCCTCGAAAACAAAAGCGTGTGTACCAATTCTTGTGGCCTATAGTACAGTCGTGGTAAAAAAAATCATCCATATAGGGGTCACTCACTTAAGAGTGTGACAGCTTCCCTCTGTTTCTTCGCTGATAAACTTTCAAATAGATAGGTTATGTATCATCTGTTAATTTACTACAAGCAGTTACTCACTATTAACACACACACACACACACAGGAATAATTAGCATCTTTTAATTTACTACAAGCAGCTATAGACGCACTACCTAAACAATAACATCATTATAAGGCTATGTGAACGTGAAAACATTATATAGCTAATTGTTTGAGATACCCATATGTGGATGATTATTATGGACCACGACCGTACACTCGCAATCCAAAATATGTATCCAGGCTTGCTACGAATAGCCTGATCGAGTATTAAGTGAGCTCAAGCAAATATGAAACAGGATACGTGTTGTAATTGGTTCACTAGTATGTCAAATGATTCGAAACCAGCAAGACCTGGATACAAACTTTGGATTGCGAGTGTGCAATATATCCTATCTGTTTCCTTCGGCGAGTTTTACTGTTTCAAGCTGTATGATTGTTAGAGTAATACTGTATATCTATCTATATGAATGCTTCCTTTGGCGCACCTGGCCTAGCCTAGTCTTATTATATTCTAGCTCACCAAACTTTGTGAGGTTGTAAATTTTGACCCTTAAAAAACTTAAATGATAAACAGTTCTCTACATAACTGACTCATTGTCGTATCCTTTACCAATAAACCAGGTCTGACTAATTCTAGACCATAAAGATAATAAATATTTAATGTCCATTATTTACTTGTTTTACCCATCAAAATTATTTCCCCTAGATTTCCAAGCCCTGTCCTCTTAGTGTAGTGGTATCCAGCTTCTAGGCCTAGTGGATTATACATAGTCAAAATGTACTGTCATCCATTCATTTCAATAAATAAAAACAGAATAATGAAATGTATATAAAAAAACAGAAAGACAAAAATAAGAGTAGCCTAACATATAGCCTAATACGTCCAAGCGTCTGCGTAGCCTAATTAAGTAGCATAGGCTATGCTCAATTTGTAGGTTATGTTGTATCATTCTCTTAAACCATGTTGTAGGCTATGCTCAACTTGTATCCAGCGAAATACAAAATGCAGCTACAAGAGTTAGAATTGATATCTGCAGTGAAATATACCAAGCTCCCGAAAAAAAAATGAATTTCAACACACACACACATACACACAGAGTTTATGTTCCAACCAAATTCCAGATTCTGTGAAGTGAAGGTGGCATAGTACCATCCACCCAACTCACCCTCTGTTTACCTCCAGGTTGGAAAGTAAACTGTAACAAAAAATAATAAACACTGCTGTACAGGAGAGATACACTTCAACCAGTTCACGGTAGCCATGCAGCCATCTACAGCGATTGCCTACCAACAAGTTTGTTTTCTTATTCTGTTTCAATATAACCTTAATTATTACTTCTCCGGACACTGTTTAAATGCTTACGATGAGCTCTGTTACATTCTTCTGTTGCCTGTCCCTCGCAATGCTGTCCTTCCATCTAAGCTTCCGTCTTCCTTCCTCTACCGTTTCTTCCCCCCACTTCAATTCCCTTACCCATATAGCCTACCTAGCCTAAATTATTTCACCACCAAATTATTTCTCCATCTAAGCTTCAGTTTTCCTTCCTCTACCTCTTCTTCCCTCCACTTCAATTTCCTTACCCATATAGCCTAGCCTAAACGTGACAAAATTATTTCACCACCAAATTCTGCTGCACGGATAGTAATTCACAAAAAGCTTACATACACAAAATCACACACGAATCCCAGTGTGGAAGAAATTATTTGGGTTAAATTGGGTAGTCTAGATAAAAATACGAAAGCAATTCCACACAGAAGCATCCAGACATTAGGCTAAGGAACCCTGTGATGTAGTCAGAAAATTGTAGGTAAATGAGTCTTTCAAATATTGCCACGATCAAACACACACACCCATATGGAAGGAGCTTGTTTCGTGGCATAGTCAGGAAGAATCAAAGCCTCCAAAATCTCCTACACGATCACAGAGGGTTCTTAACCTTCATACTTGTCTCACCTCACCAATATTCTTCAACCCATGCCTAACCTGGCAACTTTACTGAAACTTAAAACATATTTTTATATTATGCTATCTCCGTATTATCAGCTAAATGTTAAATTGTCAAGTAAACATGGATCGTATTGGTAAACATATTAATGTCAAGGAAGTATTTAATTATTATATACCTTTAAAGGATGTATAAGTGACAGCAATTCCCAGTGGAGCCCGATGAATGAAAACAATATTAGTTCACTGATGATGGGTTGGTGGCTGGCAATCCTGTTTAAAGTGGTGATCCGAGGTCAGGTCAGGTCAGGTCACTCACTCACTGGTGGGATTATAATAGTCTGGAGGAGAGGGGGGAGAGGGGGAGGAGGAAGCTTATGGTCACACTCCCTCCACACGTCACACACTCTTGACACTCACACCGCACTATATGTCACACTCCACATTCATGTACAAGACCAGGGGAGACCATTCTTACAGCTATTATTGCAACACTAAGCACATGGATCAAAAGGAATCAGGGTCATTCCTACACGTCACCTCGGAACAGACTATGTTAGATTTGGTGCAATGTTGCCTTTGTCCCATCCCAGGTTCTCGTACCACGAATATGGAATTACTTTCATCCTATTATTATCTAACGAGTCTTTGATCATTTACCAAAGCACAAAGTTTGTATGTTGGTGACAAGTTATTCATATTATGATAATGTTGCCATACACGGTCTCCCTTTCGTGTATTTAACGTTCATTTTCTTCTTTGGTTGTTAAATGAATTAATAGAATGTACGGCATTGGAGTTATATATTTTCATATATCACCATTATCACTAAAATAAAAATAAGAAAATGTTTTACCATTTGATGACGTTATAACTTAAATATTGGATGATCGTTTCCGTGAAGAGAGTTGGTGCATCATTGCTCGTATGTCTGGCCGCGTTGCTGGGGTTACAACGCTTGCGCCATCAGGTCATTGAGCCAAATTAATAGACCAAATATACCGCTCTAATTACATTATTTTGAGTGATAAAAACCACTATGTCAGCACAACGGGATCATACTCGTCAAGTCCCTCCCCCCAGAGACAATATAAACACAACATAGTCAAAATATAATGATCCTAGCTTTCCCTTGAGACTGCAAACACAGGTCACAGGAAATACCGTGTCGTGATTTTTTAATACTGTGTATGTGTTTCATCAGGCCAGGAAAGTTAACTATAAGGTTCGCAGAGGATGGGAAAATAAGATGGCTTAAAAACAGGAACGTGTAATCCATGAGAAAGAGAAGTTAGGGTGTGTGAAGTGTGTGCGATATGTAGGTCTGCAGTGAACTCGTGGGCTGGCTATGTTGCCTGAACTGCTCTCCCTTCCCTCTTTTCTCCGCTCTCACTCAACTCTCTTCCCTCCTGAATCTACTCTCTCTCATTTCCCTCTTTACTCCGCTCTCACCCAACTCTCTTCCCTCCTGAATCTACTCTCTATATCCAATTTCTCTCTCTCTCTCTCTCTTTCGAGAAGCGAGTTAAGTCACTGAATATGATAATATAACAGAACACCTCCCTCTCACATATCATTTTCATTCACTATTTGTTAACTGGAGGATAAGGGAAGGTCTCTATGCAGTCTTCTCCATTCCCATTATTTTATATTATTGGTCTATTCTAATCTATTCTGAAAAATTGTATTCACTCCTCTCTACATGGTTCATTATCTCTCGTCCTTCCATTCCTCTTTCACCCTGCATTGCCAGAGAGAGAGAGAGAGAGAGAGAGCAATAATGTCTTGTCGTGTTGTTGGCATACTGAAGGCACAGTTTCTTACAAAGAATGTCAAGCAACAGACCACCTCAGTGTATTCATAGGTGGTTATTTTGAGACACATGCAGTTTGGTGTCAAAAATCTCAAACTTACTACAACGTATAACACCTTTAGGTTAGTGGGTGTGACAAAAACTCAGCAATGTCTTCTGCAATATATTTATAAATAATATTAATCAAGCCTTAATAACTGTCCATCTTAACATAAAAAAAGATCCTACTGCATTCACCCTGTTGTATGTAATGCTGATATTCTATACAATACTATGCCTCTGATAACACATGGCCTGGATTTTCCTTTCTCTACCAGGTCTCCCTCTATTTTTATTTATTGACTATTTTTTTTTTCTTTTGTCTCCTACACTTGGGGCATCAGGCCAGCCTCGGCTACAAAACACACACACACATTAATGAAAATAATCACCCACCTGTAGTCTATCTCTTCAGAACACAACACACACATATGATAAACATGATACAGTAGACCCTAGATGATACAATGAATAACTACTTGTATCAATCATATTTTATTTTATACTCAGTCACTCATTGAAGTCCATCAAATATTTTCCCAGACTTCTGTTATTCATTATCATACATATCGAGGAATTTACTATAAAAGGATAGTGCTAAGTTCATTCATTTTAATATCGCTGGCCTACTATACAAATACACACACCTTTTTGGACCGGTGGATACTTTGGCCCCACTACTGTCTGTTCACTGAAAGGGGGTGGGGGTATGTAGTCTCTTTGGGGTGTAGTCATGACCTCAGTCTAAATCCTCAGGCTGGTATTATTAAACTACATCTTCCAGGAAAAGTTCTCTTCGTCACTCAGTTATTATAATTTTGTACTGCGAATTTGGCAATGAAACGCCTTTTCGTCAAAGAGTAAGTTTAATAATACAGTACCAGTCTCACTCTTTGTTGGTTGTTTGAGGGCCAGTACGTACTATACCATGATGGGGACACTACTGGGAAGGAGTGAAGTAACAGCTCAATGGATGAACTACACACAAGTTAGAGATTAAATACACACCACACATACACAAATTAACAACATCACACAAAATTCGATACAAACAATGGCTTCAGAAACATGTAGATGATCAAATTTAAGCCAAACACATGCAATAAAATTCTGCTGAAATAGTGTATAACAGTGTTTCACCAGGGCACACCAGTAATGTAAAAAAAGGCTTAAAATCAATCAACATTTATAGAATTGTCCATTATACAGTACTGTATTGTTGCACTGTTGCATAATGTTCCAGGCACATCAACCTACAGTCAGACCTGCAAATAAAAGTGCCAATGGGTTGCACACTACCCTATTGATAATAATAATAATAATAATAATAATAATAATAATAATAATAATAATAATAATACTATAGTAATAATATGGAACAGACTAGCACTCCCAGGTTTATAAGCCCCTATATGGTGCTTAAGATAATAACAGAAAATATACAAAGTAGTCAGGTACAGGTACTGTACTGTACTGTACTTGAAACAAAGAACAGAGTACAGTACTGAATGTACAACAATTTGGCCAGTACACAACTACAAATACTTCCTGCGACTTCTATGTTCTCCTAGCAGAATGAATATACCACATTATAGTATTGCATTCCAAATAATATAGCACAACTCTCTCTTCGAAGTTCAAACCTGGGTACCAGCCCAGGCCTTCCTTTAAAAGAATGTTTTTTGAGTTTGCTAATGTCTTAACCTTTACCTCCTTCGATCTGATGAAGGATTCCAACAGGTACAGTAGTCTAAAATTGACTGATTTTGATGTTTACCAAACTGTCCCACACATGTAGTTTGCAGCACCGAAAAAAAAATCAATCAAGCTAACAATTACATGTTTACTTCATCGATCTGTGAGTTCAAGAGTGTGTGTCAACAGATGCTGCTTTAGCGTCCGTGCGGGACGATTGATAGGTACAGTGGGAACAGCTGTATGGTTTCTCACCGGTGTGGGTTCTAATGAGAGTTGAAGTAGGTCGAGTATGAGCAGTAGGAGCAGTGGTGGAACTTGTACATCTTCCCTCCCACTAACACTGTCGTATTGGTGTTGCCGAGCCCTGCTTCCATCATCACAACACCCTGGGAAAGAGCAGCTGGTGGTGGTCATTGTTATATTGTTGTCATGTCTTTTAAGATAATAAAAAAGTGTGTTTCCTCAGCCAGCCAACTAGCCACAATATGACTGAATCTCTCATGGTTCAAATGACTAAACAACAGAGGACAGAATGATGGCAAAATGCGTTTTGTTGTTCAAACCATGAAGAATCACTGACATTGTGGCTGGCTTAGGGAACAGACTTTTGTGAACCATTGTACAATCACTCTAAGCATTGATGCCACAGAAGTCAGTGATTTTTGTGTTGATGTAGTACAGTATATGTTTTTCAAATATTTTCCTGTAATGGTGTTTATTGTTCAAATCAAGGTACAGTACAGTACAAAAATAAAACTAATATCTACACATTGTAACTATGTATGACCTGTTATATCAAACAAAAAGGTTGGTACTGTACAGTAGTTAGTAATAAAAGAGACAAAATCTTATGATACTGTACAGTATATGAAATTGCACTACAGTTTTCATGCATTAATATCATTAAAGTGTGTCATGTTAGTATCATAGTCCAATGATCTGCCATAAATGTATAAACTGCCATACTATTATAAATTCTGTCTTACAATTATGACTTACATCATTATCTGAAATTACAGTATATGAAGATAGAATGTGATAATCCTTACTAGTACAATGGTAGAGCACCTTTTGGGCACCTTTACAAGACACTACATTATGCTGCACCACATGAAGCATTCTGAACCACATATTCATGTCGTCTGCAATAGTGATCGTTGTGAAAGTATCGGAGCATTTGGGGGACCAATAATTTTTAAGGTCCTGTGTGTACAATACCTCAAAAAAGTATCGGCACGAAGAGAGTGGATAGTTTCAAAATCTTAAATTGTGGGTCACTCGTGTCTCAGGCGTGTTTCAGATCACATCGCTGATTTTTCAAATTGTTTGCTGAAAGAGGGCTGAAACTTTTTTGAGGTATTATACATACATGACAGGTGTATATTTCATCCCTAACAACAATCTTAGCACTTACTGCTCCAGATTACCAACACTAAACTAAACCACACAATCATCATCACAAGTAATAGAAAGATTAACAATAGACCTTTATCAACTGAAAATATGTATTATACTGGTTGTAATTATAAGGTGCAGTTCTAATAACTATTTTTTTTTATATATAAAAAATATGAGGACTAACGATTATGAGCCCACTTGTCGTCCTCATCTATGTAGTCAAAGGGAGTGGTCCAAAATCATATCCAATTTCGTTCGAGATGCCTAGACACATTGCGTTTGAAGGAACATAAGTTGTAGTAAGGTGGAAAGATGGATGGAGGTATAGTGTTCCAGAGCTTACCAGGTGTGTATATGAAAGATTGAGAGTACCAGATAACTCTTGCATTAGGGAGTTGGACAGAAAAGGGGTGAGGGCGAGAGGCTTGGCGAGTGTTGCATGCTTTCCTTAGGGGAGGAAGCATACATTGAGAGAGTTCAAAAGAGCAATGTTCAGTGTACTTGCGACAGAAGAGAGAAAGTGATGCAATATTGCGGCGAAGAGAAAGAGGTTGTAGTGAATTAGTAAGAGAAGGAAAGTTGATGCGACGAAAGGCCTTCGATTCCACCTTGTCTTGGAGTGTTATGAATGTTGAGCTACCCCACACGAGAGATGTAAGCCATACAGGGACGGATGAGACAGCAACTGCGCTTGGGTGAAGTATTCACAGAATCTACTCAGCACACCCAACTTCTTTGAGGCAGTTTTAGCTAGCGAGGTAATGTGATCTCCCCAAGAGAGATTGTGAGGGAAAGCGACTCCAAGAATATTAAGGGAGGTAGAAAGATCAAGCTGTATGTCGTTGAAGAGGGGAAAGTAATTTGGAAGATTAGTGCGAGTTGAAAGGTGAACAAAATGTGTTCTTGAGGCATTGAAAACCACAAGGTTCTCTCTGCCCCAGTCAGAGATGAGGGAAAGATCAGAAGTCAGGCGCTGATCAACTTTCCAATATATATATTAAGTACCATCTTTAAATTTACTACAAGCAGCTACACACTACTTAAAACAATAACATCATATGTGAACGTGAAACATTAGATAGCAAATTGTTTGAGAAACTCATATTTTGTGTATGATGATTATTGACCACAACTGTACCTGTATGTCACTACTCCTGAGAACAATGCCTTTAACATCATCTGTCCTTTAAGGGTTAATAATTAAAAAAAATATATACTGTACGCAGAACAACACAAAAATATACATACTGTACTGTACAGCCCAAAGAAGCTGTCATCATTATTATCACCATAATGGATAATTGTTCAGAATAGGAATTTGTATGTCTATGTGTAAATGTAGTATTTGAATTCAAGAGAATATATATTAATATACATAAGATAATCACTCCATAATCATGAAACATTCCTGGAAATACAAATAATTTTTCAGTAAAGCAATAAAAACAGAGTTTAAATGGAAAAAACATCTAGGACTTCTAGAATTTTTAGAACTTGTTTAACCCCATCATATAAATGTGATTTAGTCACAAACTGTGATAATGAATGTAAACACATTGGTTACCAATTACAGAAAAGTAAATGATGATGACAACTTCCCTTGTCAAAACATATGTGCTTCAACACTCACCACTTGATGTAACTGTTGTGTCTGTGTTGCTAACGGCTGTATTGTTAAACTCCCCTTTCCCCACACTGGGACCCGTACCAAGGGTTCTCTTCTGTAAGAGGGTCGTTCATGTAACGTTAAAGTCTTCCTCCCCTTCTCCTTCATGCGAGACCTTCGCATTAATGTTGGTACTTCGGAAGGAATTGTCCCTTGCTCATTCTGGCCTAACCTATGTGCCTAGCAAGATGTATGAAGTGATTAAACCATCAGAATTTAGATCCTTAATGTTGCCATTTTTTGTAGCAAGTTCGAGAGTATTCCACTCTAAATTTGATACTTTTTCTATTTGTGATAGTCTCTGTTTGTGCAAATGAAATTTTATGTACTCAGTAATATTTGACCAAGATAGTGGCTGGAAGGAGTCACCTATCACACAAAATCAACCACTAACCAAACCTGACTTAACCTAACTCACCCTGACCTAACATAACCCAACATAAACCACTCCGATCTTAAACCTGATTCAACATTTGAAAAGAAAAAGAAAAGAAAAAGACTGTCACCATGTACAACAACATCAAATATAGAGTGGAAAACTATCAAACTTGTTACAAAAACTATCAACTATTTAGCCCCCTCAAGCTTTGGTCTATTGTATCCAACATAACTGGGCCATCCATATGGGTACTACATACTATTAAGCTATGTTATTACACAGATTTGAGCTTTGTCACAAAATAACTAAAAATAAGCATAAAAAAGTCATCATAATATGTCCACCTTAGTACATACAGAATAAAACATTCTTGAATTCATTTTGGTGCAACTGCCTCTAAGGCAGTTGTTTTGGTAAACACTATTTAAGATAATGAGGGTGACCATTGGCCTGTTTAATGATGAATAGGGGTAAGGTTCATCCAAAACCACTTAAAAAGTAATATAAAATGAACACACAAGGTTATTACCCTTAACGACAGTGGTGAAAAGTGGCAAGGTAGTAAGGTGCCAGCAGGAAGAGGATGACGAAGAGTTAGTATAAGCGGTCCCATGATTTTCGGCCTGGGATCCCTTCACGAGCGAGTCTTTCGTGGGTGATAACATTTTAATGGTGCATTTTCTTACACAAGCGACCCTCTCTCATGAAGGGGGAGTTTAACAATCTGGCCGTAAGTGTCCTCTCAACTGTAGGTCTTGGTTGAGGTCACCTCCATATCCCATACTGTACTTGACTCTCCACCATTACCAACAACCCTCCACTGCAAAAAGAGCATCTCACATTATGAATCATCATCATTATTATCATTATAATTTTAATTTTATTTATTTATTTATTTTTTGAGGACTTGATTTACAGGGCTGTCAATTTAGTATTTAATTTGCTACTGCAATTGTCATTTTTCATTGAAAAATTCTCCAAGTACAGAAATCACACATAACAACTCAAAATGTAGCCTACATAAAATTATAATATGGATATAACTAAAGTTTTATGGATGCAATAACCTAATACAGTACAGTAGTGTATAAAAGTAGCAAAACAGACATTATAATTGGTTTATTCTGGCATGGGTAGGCAGATTGGTCTAGTTTATGGATTTGTTGTACTATGCTAATTTTGGCTTTGTAAACAATGATTATGTTTATAAGATTTCCACTACATTTATTATTATTGAGTGAATAATAGTTATTTCAATAGTGGGAAATTAATCATAGTCATCTGGCATAACTAGATGGATTACATTAATGCAACTAAAATACAATGGACTCTGCAAATATAACATTATAATCTTATTATCCATACTACAATACTATTGGCAGATGGGATGCCCTAACATCCATACCAACTGAATTCCACTCTACTTTAAATATGGGTTACTCATGATGTGACTAACTAGAATAGCTTGTAGTATCTGTAGTGTAATCAACTATGCAGGATGGTACCCATATAAATTGAGTCCCAAGGATGCTACACACTAGCCCACAACCAGCAATCAGCCTATTCCAATCTGTTAAGGCTGAGGTTGGGACTGCATACCATCCCTATAATAATGCTGCCATGCTGATACAATGGTGTGGTACTGCTACGATGACTCTGGGGTGTGTTTGAGAGCACTGTTCAGGAACTGCGTGATGCACAGAGGGTCCTCTTGCTCTTATAGGTACAGTCGCGGCACATAGTCCTTGACCAGGGTGTAAGGGAAATTTTGTTCAAGGACTATGTGCCGCGACTGTCCCCTGGATAAGTCTCCTGGGTTGGCCATTGTTGTAGCGGCAGCTCCTGTAACCAAACAATAAAAATAACACAAAACAACACCATGCAGAAAAAAAATGACGCTACTCTTCTCTACTTCTTACATACCACATTTTTCCCCATTTGTTCCATTTTTTGTTCAAGAGTTAGCCTGACTTTACCTGACCTAATCTAACCAAACCTAATCTGGACCAGGGACAAATACTGGGACCTAATTTAACCTGGGCAACCAAAGGGGTGAAATCAAACCTGGTCAAAATGCACTGTCACACTGGGTAATGACATTATAAAGAAAAAACAACTAATAACCAAAGTATGAAGCAAAGTGGTAAGTCACTTCGGTAAATATTTACTATATTACCATTCTCTAGGATGGTTTTTCTCCCATCATTAGCCATTGATTTAAACCATTATAAGATTATTTTCACATATGGAATATCCCTCAGCAATGCCCCATTTCCAAAACAGGGCATATTACAACTGGGGAATTTGGAAATTAGCCTGACCAAACCTAACCTAACCTGGACTACAGCAGGCTGCTGGGAACTAACCTTGGCAAAGTACCGGGACCTAACTGGGGCAAACTACCAGGACCTAACCAGGGCAAACTACCAGAACATAATCAGGAAAAACTAGCAGGATGTAGCCGGGGCAAACTACCAGGATCTAACCAGGACAAATTACCGGGACCTAACCAGGGCAAACTGCCAGGACCTAACTAGGGAAAACTACCAGGACCTAAGCAGGGTAAACTACCGGGACATAATCAAGGCAAACTACCAGGACCTAATCAGGGTAAACTACCGGGACCTAACCGGGGCAAACTACCGGGACCTAACCGGATGTAACAACACCACTGCTACAGAACGGCAATATAGTAAATAATTACCATAACTTCCTTTTCTGTGGCTCTTCATAACTATTACCCAAATTTCCATTAATATGAAGAATACGAAAATACCAAAGAATTGAAAAAAGTTGCGAAAAATGAAAATAACACAATAACCAGTCCTTCAGAAATATGGAATTATAAAATAAAATAAGTAAAACAACTTAAATATTATAAATGACACCACATAATACAACCCACACAGGTAATACCGTACCATCAAATAACCTTATATTATTTCTCACACAATACTCATTAATATTAACATCAGCAGACTACTAACATCACCATATGAGCCTTCAACATATTACATTTTTAACAACACACAAATAAATAAACAAATAAAACATAAAGTGTGAAATATACGAGGAAAAAATAAGTATTATGTGCCTACAGTGCTTCACCCATACTGTGTAGAGTCAAATTCCCTTTTTTCTTCATATTTTCTCTGTCTACTCCTGAATAAATTAAGATGGTCTTACATTAACTATCTTATTGTTTCTTCCGGTATAATATCAATAATAATTTCAAGTTAATTTCCTTTTACATCAACAAGTTCCAACCATAATTATCGTAGTTTTAAAATATAATCATCGTAGTTTCCCACACCAAAGATTCATTTTCTGTATCAGTTTTTTTTTTGGGTGTTCTTTCTATAAAACTCTTATTAAAATAATCGAAATTAATCCATGCAAATAGTTATAAGGATTAAGGGAAGCTCTCACATGTATAACTAAGCCATTCCTATATATATACTAAAAACTATACAGTACGTAAGTGGCAGAAAGAGGTCAAGTATGAAGTATAAAGAGAGGTGACTGTAGTAGGTTAAACTTAGAAATTGATAAAAAAGAGTGGGCTGTGGAATTTATTGCAAGTGTTAGTTATAGCGATGTGGTGAGTGGGGTGGGGTGTGGTAGGATTGAGTGGGGTTGGGTGTGGTAATGGTGAGTGGGGTGGGGAGTTGTAGTGATGATTGGGGTGGGGTGGGGAGTTGTAGTGATGAGTGGGGTTTGCTGTGGTAGTGGTGAGTGGGGTTTGCTGTGGTAGTGGTGAATGGGTTGGGGTGGGCTGTGGACTGTGGTAGTGATGAGTGGGGTGGGGTGGGGAGTTGTACTGATGAGTGGGGTGAGGTGTGGTAGTGGTGAGTGGGGTGAGTGGGGATGAGGTGGTGTGAGGATTAGAGGCTGGAAAAAAAAGAAAGGAAGGAGAGGGAAGGGCTGATGGGGGTGGGGATAGGGGTGAGGAACTGACCAAAATAGTGTGGTAAAAGGTCGGGGTGTAGTCAACCAAGGACACACACACACACACACACACACACATTCAGAGGAAAAGAACAGAATGAGGAATAGAAGCAGAAAGATTGACCCTCTGACCCTATGATGTAGTCAGAAAATTGGAAGTAAATGAGTCCTACAAATACTGCCACGAAACACACTCATTATATATTGTGGCTTATTAGCAAGTCAGTCAGTTCCTTGTGTTTATACTCTTGAGCCTCTGCATGATCAACTTAATGAGACATGTAAAAAGATGGTTTAAGAGTAATAATTATTGCGAAAATAATAAAAATAATTTGCACTGAAGGAGTCTTATTTTACCCTCGCATTATGTGATTTTCTATGTCTATGTCAAAACTCTATTCTTTCTTGTTCCTTTTTGCTTACTGTCCCTCCTCTGTAATTAGTCGTACACCTTCTCACTCATCCTTTCGGAGCTTTCAGGCCAAAGGTGGTCTTTTTTCTGACTCTTTTTAGGGGAGATTTTCTTGTTGGTGGATTGGAAGGTCTCTGATTCCCCCAAACTATGCCACGAAACAGATCCCCCATTAGTACCAGACTCACTCAGAGGTGGTCTATTTCCTGGCATAGTTAGGAGGAATCAGTAGCCCTCCAATTTATCTAAAAGAGAATCTCCTCTTAGGTCATGAAGGTAAAAAGTCATCAAAACAGTCCCTTCAGTATATTAGTTGTATACTCTAGCATAGGTCTACAGTGGAAGTAAAGATTCCTGTAGGCTTACAAAGTTGTGGCAGCAGTGCGTCTTAGCGACCCTATAAAATAAATTCTATAAGGTTTTAAAATGTGGCTTGTGGATGAACACGACATGAATGGCGAGGAGCAGTAAAACCTCTTCATGTTCAATTTCTTTTCAAATTCCTTCACTGTCCTAGCATAAGAAATATAACATACGAAATTACGAGAAGGAAGACTAGAAATATAATATATAACAAAGTGATTTTCATCTACATGTTTCCCATTAAGCTACTGTACAGTGTGCAAACAATGCAGTATATACTTTTATATAGTATTACAACCATTACAAAAACATTACAATTATGATAAAATTTATTTTGACGAAATAAATGAGGCCTCTTTGCTCTGATAATTCTTAGGCTATAAGTAACACGCCTGCCTCTTCTCTATAACTAGCTACCCCCCCCCCTCTCTCTCTCTCTCTTTAATCGTGTGTATTTCTCTCTCAATACAGTACAGTTGTACATTTACAGGAAAATAATTACAGTAATGCATGACTTGATGTTAAAGAATCAATTAAACAGTGTAAGGCTTCTTGATAAGACTCATTTGTATTTGCTAGGATATGATATTTTTATGTACAGTTACAGTATAAAATAATAATACTCGTCTCCCGCCGTTAACTTTGAAATACACCAACTTGAGCTATACACAAATCTTGACAGCACTGAAAAAAAAGCCCATTAGACGCATGCTTTCCTTCACTTCAAACCACCCAAATTAGGCTATAAGTTAATATTAGTCTTTGCAGTGAGAGGAGATTTACACACACTAATTTTTAACCAATAAAGTACATATAGAAAATCATTGTGGAAATTTGGGAAACTGTTTTATTTTTCTGTGAGTGCAACAGCTGGTTAACAGATGCCAAAATACAAAGAGCCATATTCAAGACATTCATGGGGCATATATACGATGGTGTGGTACTGGTACGATGGTTCCATAGATAAACAACACAGCCATCGTACCGGGAACATTGTCAACACTACAAAATAATGTTCTTGCATACAAATCAAAGAGGTAACAACATAATGCATTGTTATCACACGGTACACTCACCATCCACAACCCATCTAAGTCGAAGCCCGAGTGAGATCTGTAGCAGCTAGGCGGTTTCTGGACGACAGCCTACCCAAACCATCATGAGTACACACACACACAAACTATCATGAGTACACACAAACACACAAACCATCATGAGTACACACACACACACACATACCATCATGAGTACACACACACACACACACACACGAACTATAATGAGGACACACACACACACACAAACTATAATGAGGACACACAAACACACTCATTTCGAACCAATGTCGGCTTTGGGTGGGCTGTCGTCTAAAAAAGCACCTGCTCCAGATCTTAGGCTTGGAGTCAGGATATGTATGGGCTAGGGATTGTGGATTGTCAGTGTATGTCAAGTCAGGAGGTGATAAATCTGTTTTCTTTGGTAGACACTTGAGTATTTCCTATTGGGATAACTGTACACTCGCAATGTAAAATATGTATCCATGGAGGCTTGTATAGAATAGCCTGATCGAGTATTAAGAGAACTCAAGCAAATATTAAACAGTATAAGAGTTGTAATTGGTTCACTAGTAAGTCAAATGATTTGAAACTTCAACAAGACCTGGCTGGATATAAATGTTGGATTGCTAGTGTACAGTTGTAGACATATGAAACAGACACACCTGAAACGAGGCCCCTCATTGAACATAGGGTACCATGAGACGTTGGACCGTATGCAAGAACATTGATCGTGTATACGATGGCGTGGTTCCGGTACGATGGCTGCATAGATACAATAGTCATCGTATAGATAAAGTTCATACTACACCATCGTCAACACCATGGACGTTCTTGCATATAGGCTATGGCCCTATGTGTAAAGAAGCAATTGTGTCCTGTTCTATGCTTTGTAAAGGTCTCTGTTTGTAGTGTGCGTGTTTCATGTGTTTGTATCTGTTGTAGTGTGTGTGTTTCATGTGTTTGTATCTGTTGTAGTGTGTGTGTTTCATGTGTCTGTTGTAGTGTGTGTGTGTTTCATGTCTGTATCTGTTGTAGTGTGTGTTTCATGTGTGTGTATCTGTTGTAGTGTGTGTGTTTCATGTGTCTGTTGTAGTGTGTGTGTTTCATGTGCCTGTATCTGTTGTAGTGTGTGTGTTTCATGTGTGTGTATCTGTACCTTTGACTACCATGAAATTGTATACATGTAAACTTTATATACATATAGATAGCCTATATATTTATATAAACTGTAATGTACATAGTTGGCTTCCAGTGTGTGTACAGTATATACAGTATATGATTATATATTGATTGATTGATTGATTGATTGATATTAGGCGCCGCAACAGCGAGGTCATATGGCGCCCGAGGAAAAGAATTGACTAAGATTAAATATTTTTTTTCTTAGGATAACATACAGTATTTGCATTTCAATTGTGCCTTGTTAATAAAAACAATGAAAATAAAAACATGATGAGTAAACAATAGTAATAATAAAAGATGGATCACATTTAATGTAAACAACATAAATTAGTCAATAGCATCAATTTACACGAGTTGAGAAGGTATAGGCTCGTATTATTAAACTTTCTATTTGTGGAAAATGATTTTGTCCTTAATTCGCATTTCAAATAATAGGAACTGAGCAACGAAGAGAACTTTTCATCGAAGAAGTTTAATAATACCACCTATAATATTTAGAAAGGACCTGACGTTTCTGATTAGTCCAGCAAGTACGTCCAGTAAACACGTCGGGTCGGTCTGGGTCAGGTTTGGTTTGTAAGTTAGGTTAGGTCAGGTTATATCACGGTCGAGGTAGACGGTGGGTTAGGTCAGGTCAGGTTTTGGACCAATAACAGACGCTCTTCCTGGACCAATCAGAGACTATGGTGTAATCAGGAATAACTGCCTGTAGGCCCATTCTAATATTTATATATCATTAACAGACAGACGTTTTGGGTACAAATATACTAATCAGTTCTCATTTCAGATTTCTTACATATACAATAGGAATCAAATGCAAACTGCATATATTTTTACTGTATGGCTAGCATTAGCATTACTAATAAGTCTTTCCCTTAAGGGACTCCAATTTACCAAAAGTATACTATTTCCTTAAATAATGTAAAATATGATATATGTACAGTACAGTAAACTTTACACCACATTATTGGGTGATTGTTTGGAGGTATCAAGGGATTTCTGAATCTCTGTGAATGATCTGCCACGTGTTTCTGGCAGGTAGGTGAGAACGAAGATCACTCCAAAAAATGAACACACAGCGTAAAACACAAACACAGCACCTGCACCCACTGCTTCAACACTGTACGGAAAACTGAAGCCCACGATGAAAAGAAAGAGACTGAAACACATGTTAAGGATCCCAGCACCAACGTTACGAACTTTTGAAGGCAGAAGCTCAGCCACTAGTGTCCATGAAGTTGGTCCCACGCCACATCCAAACGCCAGAGTATAAATGGAGATACAAGTGAGTGGAATCCAACCTAAGTGTTCTGGTAGTCCACCCTGCTCACTAGACCAGTACCACAACACACCACCCAGGGCAGCGAATGATAATGAGGAGATGGTGAGACCTGAAGACAGTAAGTAACGCCTGGGAAGCCTCTCAATCATTATCCAGGACATTAAACAAGGTAAGAACCGTGCAGCTCCCATCACCACAGCACAGAGGTAAGGGTCAAGTGAAGAACCAGCCAGTTTAAACATAGTGACGGTGTAGGTGAGTGCTGCATATTGTCCAGTCAGTTCTTTAAAGAGTAGTACCAAAATACACAGTACTGTAGGTCTGAGATATTCCCATTTTCTGAGCATCATTAGCTGTTTTACGGCACCGGGCTTCTGTACCTTTTCATCAAACACACTGGCTTTAATATGTTCAATTTCCCTGTCAACATCTTCACCTGAGCCTCCTCTGAACCAAGCCAAGGTGGTAGCTGCCTCTTCATTCCTATCACGTCTGGCTAACCATAGAGGTGTTTCACGAACCACAGTAAAGCACAATAGGTGAAGAACCAGAGATCCAGCGAAGACGTAGGCAAGGTTCTCTGGTTGAAGTACTAGGCCCCCCAGGTAGGTAAGGAAGGCCCCCAACATTACCATAGCCTCAGATACTCCCATCATGATGCCACGCCATCGTACTGAACTCACTTCCGCCGGGTATACAGTGATCACCACCATGAATAACGAGGCTGGGGAATGTAAAAAAAAAATATTATACATTTTTATTTTATACATTATTATTTTATGCATTATTATCATTAATTAAGGGGTTAGTATACTTTTGGTACATTAAAGTATCGTGATTCCTCCAAAATATGCCAGGAAACAACAGGACCAGATGAACAAAAATATTGGTGTTCTGTTGCTTGGAATAGTTGTTGTTGGAGGAATCAGTTGCTCCAGATTTTCCAACACTGTACTACTCCTTTAAGGGGATAGTAGTTAAGTATTGGTAAATCTGGAACAAGTAATTTCTGCAAACTATTCCAAGCAACAGGCCCCCATTATTTCTGTCAATTAATCTAGTCCTGCTGTTTCCTGGCATACTTTGGAGGAATCAAGGCACACGAATGCACCAAAAGTATACACAATCCCTTTACCTAAAAGTAATTTGAGCAAAGTTTTTCTCAAACCTGTATGACATAAATATGCATGCAATAATTATATAAGGGAAGAATCTTTTGTTGGTGCTTTTAAAGGTCTGTAATTCCTACTATCTATGCCACGAAACAGATCCCCTATTAGTGCCATTGAGGGCGTCTGTTCTCTGGTATAGTTATAGGAGGAATCAGTAGCCTTCCAATTTACCAACATGAGAATCTTCCCTTTTTGTTGGTGAATTAGAGGGCTAGTGATTCCTCCAAAGTATGCCAGGAAACAAAAGGACCAGATTAGCAAAAATAATGATGTCCTGTTGCTTGGAATAGTTTGCAGGAATCAGTTGCTCCAGATTTATGAATAAAGATAATTGTGTACATCTTCATATTATAAGGCACGTTGTGATTATGTTGTGATAATGTTGTGATAGGTTTGTGATTATGTTGTGATAGGTTTGTGATTATGTTGTGATAGGTTTGTGATTATGTTGTGATAGGTTTGTAATTATGTTGTGATAGATTTGTGATTAGGTTGTGATTATGACTACTCACCCACAAGGCCCTGTACGACTCTGGCGAGGAGGAGAACCCAGAATGATCGTGTGTATGCCAGAGCCAGCCAGGTGAGTGACAGGACAACTGTACCCATCCCTAAGACACTTCGAACACCAAGCCTCTCCACCACCAACCCAGAACACACACACACCAACATAGCCACGATCAGTGGGGCTGATGCTGCCAGGAAAAAAAAGGTGAGATTAGAAATATTATATAAATGAATTTTTTTTCTCTCTCTCTCTCTCTCTCTCTCTCTCTCTCTCTCTCTCTCTCTCTCTCTCTCTCTCTCTCTCTCTACCATTGGGGCTGATGCTGGAAGGAAAACAAAGGTGAGATTAGAAATAGTATATGAATGAATTGATAACACACACACACACACACACACGACCCTTGGGGTTGATGCTGGTGTGGGGGGAAGGGGGGGAAAGGTCAGATTAGAAGTGGTATTCTCTCTCTCTCTCTCTCTCTCTCTCTCTCTCTCTCTCTCATAGCCACGATCACTGGTGCTGATGGTGGTGTGAGAAGGGGAGATTAGATGTTGTGTTTAAGAATCCATAACTGTCACACACACACACACACACACACACATTATTCCTGCTTACCGTATCACACACACATTATTCCTGCTTACCGTAACATACACACACAGTATTCCTGCTTACCACACACACACACACACACACACACAGTCCTGCTTGCCGTAACACACACACATACAGTATTCCTGCTTACCGTACCACACACACACTCACACACACAGATCCTGTTCACCTTATCACACAAACAAAGTATTCCTGCTTACCACATACACACACACCACACAGTAGCCTACTCCTGCTTGCCGAACACACACACACACACACACACTGCTTACCAAACCATGTGGTGTGTGCCGTGGACAGCTCGAAGCCAGCATCCTCCCATCGAGCCAAAGCCACGGCCGGATAGGAATACACCATACCATTGGACAACCCAGCCAGGCACACCACTACTGCCATTACACCCTATGTGGAAATAGTAATTATACAAAGTAATAATAATACAAAAGAAAAACCATAGTAATAATAGAAATTTAACATAACTTAACCAGACCTAATCTAACCAAACCTAACCAACCTATTACACCCTTATGTTGATATCGTAATAATACAAAGTAATAATAATAAATAAACATAGTAATAATAGAAACATAACATAACTTAATCTAACCTAACCAAATCTAACCTACCCTACGCTAAGGTAACCAAACTAAACCTAACCAAACCAAATCTAACCTACCCCAACCAAACCAAATCTAACCTAACGTAACCTAAACAAACCAAACCAAACCCATTACACCCTTATGTTGATATCGTAATAATAGAAAGTAATAATAATAATAAACCATAGTAATAATAGAAACCTAACCAAGTGACTCAGTATTTAGCCAAACAACAAACAAAATAATAAGTGTTGTATTGCACTTACACAGTCTTGCATTACAAAACAACAAACTTAATAATAATAATAATAAAGTTGTATTGCAGTTACACAGTTTTACATTTCCTATATGTTATAAACCTTCGAAAACAACAGTGTGTGAAGGAATTCTTGTGGCCAATAGTAGGCTACACTCGTGATGTACAGCCACAATCAAATATCCACCGACACTTCCCTTCCATCGTAGTAAATATCTTGGTAATAAAGAGCAACACGTGTATGATTCTGCAGCACCTCATAATAATAATTGAGGGAGTTGAGTTGACGTAAGGTGTTGTATGATAATATTTTGATATGATACTGATTTATTTGCACGATGGAAGGAAAGTGTCGGTGGTTACAAGAATTCGTACACACGCAGTTATTTTCTACGCTTTACAATATTATAGATAATGTAAGACTACGTAACTACAACTCAACAATATTATTAGGGTTGTCGTTTTGTAATCACAGTCACTTGGTAGACTATTCATTGCAGAACTTACAGAATAATGACCTCTCTTTCCATATAGCCTGTATAAGAATTCCTGTGGCCAACTGTACACATACCTGCCTAAGGAAGGGACCGAAGTTAGGTGTCTTTTGTAGTACAGTAGGTGATGTGGTGTTGCCGTTGCTGCCACCAGGGTGTGTCTTACCTCCACCTCCACCACCACCACCATCATCATCAACATTTACCTGTGTGTGTGTATGTGTAGGGAAAAACATAATTAATAACTTATAAATTCTCCAAAATCTTCAGCATTAACTATTGTGCCCTGTGTGTGTGTGTGTGTGTGTTCTGTATCTATCTATCTATCTATCTGTGTGTGTGTGTTCTCTATCTATCTTTGTTGTGTGTGTGTTCTCTATCTATCTATCTGTGTTTGTGTGTTCTTTATCTATCTATCTGTGTGTGTGTTCTCTATCTATCTATCTATCTGTGTGTGTGTGCTCTCTATTTATCTATGTGTCTGTGTTCACTATCTATCTATCTATCTATCTGTGTGTGTTCTTTATATATCTATCTGTGTGTATGTGTTCTCTGTCTATCTATCTGTGTGTGTGTTCTCTATCTATCTATCTGTGTGTGTGTTCTATATCTATCTATCTGTGTGTGTGTTCTTTATCTATCTGTCTATCTGTGTGTGTGTTCTATATCTATCTATGTGTGTGTGTGTTCTCTATCAATCTGTCTATGTGTGTGTGTGTTCTCTATCAATCTATCTATGTGTGTGTGTGTTCTCTATCAATCTATCTATGTGTGTGTGTGTAAATAATATAATAAACAACATATCAATCATCCACCATCATCATTAACATGGTAAATTATAAATGTGGTTAGAAGCAGTATAACATATGTTGTACCGGTAACACACCATCGTATACACCATTGTATATACCATGCATGGATATTCTTGCATACGATTGAGTACTCCAAGAAAGGAATGTTGGTCTCTCTCTCTCTCTCTCTCTCTCGTTGTGTTGTTGTTCTTGTTGTTTGTGTGTGAGGAAGAGGGGGTAGCTAGACAGGCTGTGTGTGAGAGAGAGAGAGGAAGTGAGCCAGCCAACCAGCCAGCCAACCCAACCCAACCCAACCCCAATGTTCATAGGCTAACTGACTCACAAACTCACACTCTCCCCGCCCCCCTCTCTTTCTCTTATTCTTTCTCTCTCTCTCTCACTCTCTCATACACATTATTGTTTCTATCTCTCTCTCATACACACACATTATTGTTTCTCTTTCTCTCTCTCTCATGCACACATACATTATCGTTTCTTCTCTTCTCTCTCTCTCTCTCTCTCTCTCTCTCTCTCTCTCTCTCTCTTGAACCCCATTTTTGTTTTCGGTAAATTGGAAGGCTACTGATTCCTCCTAACGATTCCAGAAAACAGACACCCTCAATGGAACTAATAGGGGGGATCTGTTTCTTATTATAGTTTGGAGGAATCACAGACCTTCCAATTCACCAACAAAAGAATCTCACTTTAAGGGTTTAATACACTGTGGGTGGGTACATTGGAGTGACTAGATTTCACCAGAGTATGCCAGGAAACAGGACCAAATGAACAGAAATAATGGTGTCCTGTTGGTTGGTATAATTTTGATACAGGAATCAGAGACCTTCCAATTCACCAACAACAAGATCTCCCCTAAATATAATCTTGATGCCACACACACACATACACACACACACTCACTCTCTCTCTCTCTCTCTCTCTCTCTCTCTCTCTCTCTCTCTCTCTCTCTCTCTCTCTCTCTCATATATACACACATACACACATATATCTTGACCACCGTGAGAAGACTAGATGTGGGAATTGATATCACTTAATGTTTGTAGGCCTACAGGAAGTGAGGGTGTGTGTGTGTGTGTTCATGACGATTGAATGAGGATGTGAAGCGGTGGGAGGGGTGTAAAGTGAGAGAGAGAGAGAGAGAGAGAGAGAGAGAGAGAGAGAGAGAGAGAGAGATGAAATATTTAAGATAACTTGACCTAGTTTTATGTCATAATTTATGCTTATGTCCTGTGTGAAATATAAAAATAAAATTATATATTAGTTTTATTACATACCCTTTTTAATGAAGTTGAAGATGATGGATGATTGTTGTGGTTTGTCGTCTGTTGTGGTGTTGTGTGGTGTGAATTATTTTCCCTCTGCGACGACGTCTCCTTCACATTACTATGTTTGGTCTCGTCCTTCCCGTTAACATCAGTCTGAAGTTGAGTGTTTTGGTGTACAGTAAGAAGCATATATTCGAGTCTATCACATGTACTTAATTAATAATGCTCACATAAACTTGCATTCTGAATCGGTTTCTATTCTAACAACATATGTAATTTACCACATAAGAAGTACGGTATATCTGTCATCTATGCATTCAAATACATAAATACACAGGTGGAAATGTAGCCAACTTATGCTGTCCACTGTACCTTTTGGTTAGTTGTATCATGTTGGTGTGGTTGTCCCATTATCACAGTGTTACCATCTTGTACCTCATCTTCAGTACTTTGTTGTTGTTGTTGTTGTTGTTGTGTTGTAATGGTATGTGTTTGTGTTGCAGCCTGATCCATCTTCACTTCTCGCTCTACCATCTATAGACACAGGAGAAAATAAACATTTCATAAGTCATAACTATACCCTGTGTACAAGATAACATTTCATAAAACAATGTAGGCCCTGAATAAATACTGTCAATAAATACTATGAATAAATACACTCAGTAGGGTACCTCATTGAAGACCACCACCAAATGTTTCTCCACACTTTTGTTATTCATTACACAACACTTTATTTTACACTCAGGCACTAATTGATGACTGTCAAATGTTTTCCCAGGCTTCTTTTATTCATTACCATAATAAACACAAGTGCTTTACTGGGCCTGTGATAAAAGGATGTGTGTGCTAAATTTATTCATTATTTTATATCGAGGGCCTACTGTATGAAGAGTGTAATTTATACATTTTTCAAAGATGATCCGTGTACAGCTATATAAAAAAAAAAAATGTGACTGATGAGAAACAAGGAATGTGCAGATTTTATAACAAGAGGACAGACAACACATGAAGGAAGTACAGTTGTGGACAATAATAGGCTTAATCATCCACATTTAGGGTGACTCACTCTTGTAGCCTAAACGTTTGACAGCTTCCCTCGGTCCGTTACTTAGCTGAGAAACGTTCCATACATACATAGGTTAAAGGACCCTGTGATGTAGTCAGAAAATTGGAGATAAATGAGTCCTTCAAATATTGCCACGAAACACCGCTTATATATATAGGAGCTTGTTTCTTGCATGGTCAGGAGGAATCAGAAGCCTCCAATTTTCATACACGATCACAGGGTTCTTAATTACCATCTTCTAAGTTACTACGAGCAACTATTCACTCACTATTCAAAATAACACACACACACACACACACACACACATACAGATACACACACCTTCTAATTTACTACAAGCAGCTATTCACTCACTATTCAAAATAACACACACACAAATACACACATCTTCTAATTTACTACAAGCAGCTACTGACTGACTCACTATTCACAAAAAAATAGCATCATATGAGAACGTGAAAACATACACAACCAGTAATTTATTCGAGTTATCCATGTGTATTGAAATTTATGTCCACGACTGTACATGGTTTGGTCAAGTGTGTCAGTGGTGGTGGTGGTAACGAGGGCAGATGAGGGGTGAATGAAGGGTTCACTGAGTGGGGGGGGGATTGGGGTTGTGAGGGGAAAGTGAGTGGGTGACGAGGACAGATGTGGGGGTGAAGGAAGGGGTTACTGAGTGGGGGGGGGGATTGTGAGTGGGTGTGTGGGAGTGTGAGGGGAAAGTGAGTGGGTGACGAGGGCAGATGAGGGGGTGAAGGAAGGATTACTGAGTGGAGTGAGTGGGTGGGGCTGTGAGTGTGTGTGTGGGAGTGTGAGGGGTGGTGGCTGGTGAGGGGATAGTGAGTGGGTGAAGGAAGGATTACTGAGTGGAGTGAGTGGGAGTATGAGGGGTGGTGGCTGGTGAGGGGATATTGAGTAGGTGGGGCTGTGTGTGGGAGTGTGTAGGATGGTTGGCTGGTGATGCATGCAGGTGTTATGTAAGATCAAAGCAAGGTCACTCACTCACAACAAGTCACAATGAGAACGTAATGTCAAGAGATTAAATGGGACGAATGTTTATTATGTCAAACCAGCAGCAAGCAAGGATCGACGAAGGGACACCATAAAAAAAAAAAAAAAAAAAAAAAAAAAAAAAAAAACACACACACAAAATAAAAAAAACACTTCAACTTCACTCAGGGTTTTAGTTAGTTTTTAAGGTTTATTAAAGTATTGTACATATGTTAAAGGGATAGTACAGTGTTGATAAATCTGGAGCAACTAATTCTTCTCTAAACTATTCCAAGCAACAAAACAAGCCACCATTATTTTTGCTCATCTGGTCCTGTTTTCTGACATACTGTATTTTGGAGGATTCAAGGTGCTCCAACGTGTTTCTTCTTTAAAAGTATACTATCCCATTAAGGAGGTAGTACAATGTTGGTAAATCTGGAGTAAATGATTCCTCTAAACCAATCTAGACAACAGGACACCATTATTTTTGTTCATCTGGTCCCGATTCCTGACATATATTGGAAGAATCGAGGCACTCTAATGTACTAAAAGTGTACAATCCCCTTAGCCTAAGTGCTATTCGTTCTAACTCTTCAATTTCCCAAGGTCACACAGTATAAATTCACGTGGTTGTTCATACACGATTACAGAGTGCGACTTGAAACCTCTAGCAGTACAGTCAAGGTCAAAAGTCCCGCAACGGGTGAATGAAAGTGAACGATGGTAGTGATGATCATATCTTACGAACCGATACAATCATGTAGTTATAGTTTCGCACCATTTTTCGAGTCAGTTTCATTCGGAGGTATTGCAGGAGTATTGGCCATAACTGTACACACACACAGACACACACACATAGAGTTAATGCATGTAGTTTAAGAAAGTAGGTCACACACACACAAACACACACACACACACACAGGCTGGACTTTAACGTGTTTCTTTTCCGATGAATGAAGACAAACAATAACGAATAATAATAAAATAACAACAAGCCTATATATATATACATTAATGGGGTCGTACAGTGTTAATTGGTAAATCTGGAGTAACTGATTCTCCTAAACTATTGCAACCAACAGAACACCATCGTATAATACTGAACTATACCAAGATCTCTCTCTTGATCTTGAACTATACCACAACGACAGAGAACCAGATTGTACCGGTATGCTGTAAAATTCAATAGAACACCATCGTGTAACACTGAACTATATCACAACGACCGAGAACCAGATTGTACCAGTAGGCTATGTTGTAAAATTCAACAGATCAATGATATCCCCTCACCACCATGTACTTCAACTGTCACTCTTTTCTTTGTACTTCCTTCCTGCTTGCTGTCTCACCTCTCAATCACCTTTTTCTGGCGCAACATGACCTCGCTGTTGCGGCGTCTAATAACAAACAAACAATCAATCAATCAATCCCTTACCACCAGTCCACCACAGTCAATCAGTCACTCACAGAGTACACTACTGAGCTTTGTAACTCCATCCGAGAATCGATCGAGCCTTTATTGACAATCGTATAGGTAGTTCTTATTTGCTTACTTGTTTGTTCAGTTACCAAGTAGAAGCAATTTTGAAAAGTTAGTTGTTGACAGAAGTTCCTGCTCACTAGCTAGCCTAGCCTACTTGCTATAGAATGCAGACGTGAAATATTCATCATCTCGTGTTCACATGGCACAGGAAATAATATTATGTCGTGTGTTAAGACAGAGTAATCAAGTGAAAGTCATGCACCTTTAGGGGATAGCAGTATACTGTAATTTTGGTTAATTGGAGTGCCTTGATTCCTCCAAAGTATGTTAAGAAACAGGACCAGGTGAGCAGAAATAATGGTGAACCGTTTGCTTAGACTAGTTTGGAGGAATCAGTTGCTCTAGGTTTACCCTAATGTTTACACGATGCATCAGTCTCTCTTCTAGAAATACGGACAGATTCAATTAGTACAGTCGGCCTCAGGAATTCGTATACACCACTGTGACATCAAGGGTTCGTAACAACTGGAATATTTAGTACATTAATTTCCTAACACCAAACTTTTCTAGTAATGTTATTTGACTAATAATTGAATGAGTCAGTCAGCAGAACAATGCCTACAGTACCGGTATGTAGCCCATGTACAGCCACAATCAAATAACCACCGACACTTTCCTTCCAACGTAGTAAATATCTTGGTAATAAAGAACACGTGTATGATTTTGCAGCACCTAATAAGTATAATTATTGAGGGGGTTGAGTTGACGTAAGGTCGTATGATTATATTTTGATATGATACTAATTTATTTACACGATGGAAGGAAAGTGTCGGTGGATATTTGATTATGTAAGTACAGAACAAAGACCCATGTTAAGGGGAGATTCTTTTGTTGGTGAATTGGAAGGTCTCTGATTCCTCCAAACTACTACTGTATGTCAGGAAACAGATTCGCACCGAGAAAGTCTGTTTCCTGGCATAGTTTCAAGTTATCAGAAACCTTCAAATTTATGCCAGGAAACATTTCCTATAAGTACCACCGAGGAAATCTGTTTTCTAGCATAGTTTGAACGAATCGGAAACATTCAAACTTACCAACAAGACATTTCCCCTTTTAACCAATGCTCTGTGTACGTGTACAGTACATTACCAATTCCTGAGGCCAATTGTGGGCATGAGAGAGTGTATAGCTGACATGTACAGTCGGCGGCAGAAGTCCTGTCGCCTCACCTGCTTCACCGATACACGCAGTGTTCATGGACGCACGTTTTCTACACCGAATAATCTCGAGTCTATGAACATCGCGGGCCTTGGTGAAGCAAGTGAGGCGACAGAACTTTTGCCGCCGACTGTACAGCTAAACTTTGGTCAGAGACACACATCTGAAACATTCACTAGTAAGAGAGAGATGGGAATTGGAATTGGCAGGCTTGTATGCTGAGCGAAATGAATGATAATGAAATAATAATCTGTATGTATGGCCCTCACAGCATTGGAGCCGACTGTATGTGATTGAGGATGGTTGGTATGTAACACAAAATAAATATGACAAAATTATAATAATATGTGAATGAGGATAAATAGCAGAGTGTGATGAAGGATGATTATACTGGGCCCGTATTCACAAAAACAAACTTCACTTTTAACTTAAAATTATGTTGATAAGCGTATATTTATATGGGTATGGACTAGGACCCGGCACTGCTTCGAAATGATAATATAAGCTCATACAATAGCAAAACCATTCACTGCTTCGAAATAATTATATAAGCTCATATTAATAGAACAGCAAGACCATATACAAATACAATAGCAAAACCATTCACTGCTTCGAAATAATTATATAATCTCATACACGTAGAATAGCAAAACCACTCACTGCTTCGAAATGAGCCTGAAACACTATGGTGAGGTTAGTATTGCAAACATACACACAAACAATGCCAAACTTTTAACATGTTTTATGAATACATGCAGGCCCAAGCTGGAGGGAGTGTTATTGGTTGTTAAGGGGGTTGCAGCACAGGGTTTTGGCTGGTAAATCTGGAGCAAATGATTCCTCCAAACTATTCCAGACAACAGGATACCATTATTTTTCTTCATGTGGTCCTGTTTCCTGGCATACTTTGGAGGAATCATGGCACTCCAATGTAACAAAAAGTGAATAAGCTCAGTGGAGTATCTGATGGTGATGATGGGTTGTGGAGTTAATCAGGCTTGTTGTATGAATTGTACCGGTAGTGTTGTTGTATTGGTATCCTATTATGTTACCAAGCAAGGAATGTCCTGGAGTAGGCTATCTGATGGTGGAGTTAATAGGCTTGTAGTAGTAGTTGTAGTGATGTTGTATTGGTGTCCTATTATGTTACCCAGCAAGGAATGTCCTGGAGTAGGCTATCTGATGGTGGAGTTAATCAGGCTTGTAGTAGTAGTTGTAGTGTTGTTGTATTAGTGATGGTAGATGGTCAGAGGAGAGAGGCTGACACTAGTGCCTTGCGAGCACCACATCACCTAGCTAACTGATCCCCTTCCGGACCTGTTGTTGTGCTGTCTGTGCCACCACCACCACCACCACCAAATGACCCCCTCCTCCCCCTCACTCACAGGCTCACAGGGTGCCAAGTGTTTCTGTTTGTTTCCTCCCCCACTGTGAACTAATCCGTACACTCCGAAAATGCTGCTGGCAACTGAATTCTCTTTTATTTTCATGTTCTCCCTGTTTCCTCACACGTAGCCTACTGTACACTATAAGGCAATCAGCAGTCTCCGAAAATGTTGGGAATTGACTTAAAGGGAGATTTTCTTGTTGGCAAATTGGAAGGCTACTGATTCCTCCTTATAACTATACCAGAAAACAGACACCTCAATAGCCTAGTACTAATATCTGTCTTGGCATAATTTGGAGGAATCGAAGACTTTCCAATTCACATACAAAAGAATTCTCTCTCTCTCTCTCTCTCTCTCTTGGCATAATTTGGAGGAATCAGAAACCTTTCAATTCACATATAAAAGAATCCTCTCTCTCTCTCTCTCTCTCTCTCTCTTTTATCTTCATTAGAATATTTTGTTGATTATAAACGATGCGTAGCAAAGGCATAAGCTAACACGCACAACCCAACAACTTCATTATTATAATCTTTTAGAAACTGCAAACACCATATATACATATACTTCAATCCAAATGAACCTAATTCCTTCTTTATCCCAACTGCTTTATTAATTCTGGATTGATCTACCGTATCGGCATTATTTGATTATAGAACTCGTGATTAATTCTGTTTTTCACTTCTTTTTTTTTCCCCCAGGCACAGTCATGAGTTTGTATCGATAGCTTGTTTGTTCTGAATGTTCTCTTACTTACTTACATATACAAAGATAAAAATATATACATACATCAGTGACCCAGATCCACCAACTACTTACTAGAAGAACCTTTTCCTATATTTAATCGATATCTCAGCTAGACCTTTCTACGTAGCAGCCTAGTACAGTCGGCAAAAAAAGTACTGGAGCTCCACTATGGACAAATTATGGTTGATTTCATTGTAAGGGTGGTTGCAATACTTTTTTTGCCGACTGTACACACCCTTCAATACACTTATAGATAAATCATGCAAATTGCTGTCTAATATTTTCACGTTCTCATATGATGTTATTGTTTTGAATACTGAGTCCATAGCCGTTTGCAGTTAATCTTTACAATTTTATTAAGTTTCTCAGCAAACGAACAGAGGGAAGATGTCAAACGTTTAAATGAATGACCCAAATGTGGAAGATTATTGTTGTTCACGACTGTACGTTTGTTTGACCTTTGTGAGAAATGGTTTACGTAACTAACTATACGGAATAGGTGCCTTCGTGACTTCAGTATTATACATATCAGAGGGTAACTTTCACATATTTTTATCCCCCCCCCCCCATCCTCTAACATAGACAAGAACCATAAACACATGCACTACTCACTGACTCCAACACTAAATAATATATTATTATATTGCTGTATAAATTCCCATGAGCTCACTGAGTGCAATAATCATACAGTGCATGTGTCAAACAAAATAATTTAATGAGAACCTATTTATGGTAAATTGGAGGGCTGCTAAATCCACCAAACCACGTCACAAAACAGATGTATATATATAGCTGCTATTGGTAACACTGAGGTGATCATATGTTTCATGGAATAGTTTGGAGGAATCTGCTGTAACCCTCTAATATTTACCAAACGAGGCTCAGACCTTTATTAGTCCTAGGCAACTAGAGCTACTCTACTTTGGCCCCTCTAATTATATAATTGACATAGTTTTGTATTGTTGTTATCTGTGTTTGTTGTTTAATCATATATTTTGTCCTGTATATACTTTCATCCTCTCATACAGTAGCCTACACTAGGAGTCAATAATTCTGTCCTGATTCGAGGCACAATATGAATAAATCTCTACCAATTGAAGTGATTCTGGATGAGAGATTGGTAGAGACTCATGAGGCTGTGTCTCAGATCAGGACAGAATTATTGAACACCGACAGAGAACACACACACACACACACACGTACACACCACATATACCCCCATACACACACACAACTACATACACATACACACACAACACTACACACACACGTACACTTCACCACATACCCCCCCCATACACACACAATACATACACATACACTTCACCACATACACACACAACACTACACACACGTACACTTCACCACATACACCCCTCATACACACACAACACTACACACACTGACACACCACATACACCCTCATACACACACAACACTACACACACTGACACACCACATACACCCCCATACACACACAACACTGACAGACACCACACTACACACACTTCTCCACATACAGTACATCTCCAGACACACACTTTATCACTCTATAATCACATCGCCTTAAAAAGACCATTACCAAGTAGATAGAAGTTACAGGGGTAGATAGTACAAAGTTGATGGTGGTAAATTTGGAGTACCGTAACTGATTTCTCCAAACTATTCCAGCCAACAGAATACCATTATATTTATTCATTAGTTTAGTTTCCCGACATACTTTGAGGGGAATCGAGGCACTTCAATGTACCAAATGTACATTAAGCCCCAATTACCAACCAGCCGACCGACTCCCAGTGTATCGTTACAGACTGCATTGGAAACTCCTTTGGAAAATTTTATCAGTTTCCTAAATGTAAATGTATAGTTACGGATACATGAAACAGACACACTTCAAACGGGCCCCTTACCAAGTATAGTATCATAGGACTAGCCTAGACCATTCATTGCAGTATTTCCACAATAGTGACCTCTCTTTATATCCGTTTTGCCTGTGTAAGAATTCCTGTGACCATCTGTATTGTACATTGCTGTCACACCTCTCTATCACCTTTTTCTGGCGCTATATGACCTCGCTGTTGCAACGCCTAATATCAATCAATCAATCTGTACTGTACAGCCACAATCAAATATCCACCGACACTTTCCTTCCATCATGCAAGTAAAGCAATATCATATCGAAATATAATCATACAACACCTTATGTCAACTCAACCCCCTCAATTATTATTATGTGGTGCTGCAAAGATCATACACGTGTTGTTTTTTATTACCAAGATAACATTTGAAACATTTATCAATAGCCAATTAAGTGCAGTTACATATGTTTTGATGTATGTATCAAGGCCAGCCTTTTTATAAGCATAAGCTTTTAATACGATGGAAGGAAAGTGTCGGTAGATATTTTATTGTGACTGTAGGCTACATCTTTCCGCTTCCCAAACAATCAAAACTCATCTTTCTAATCGTGGATGTGTGCTGCTCTTGGCCTTAATATATTTATGTATGTACAATATAACACTGCAGTAAAGTAGGGTACAGTAATGATATAGCATCTCATAATCAACTATAATCTTCTTCACTTAAGGGGAGATTCTTTTGTTGGTGAATTGGAAGGTATCTGATTCCTCCAAATTATACCAAGAAACAGCAGTAGATCCCCCTATCAGTACCATTGAGGGCGTCTGTTTTCTGGCATAATTAGGAGGAATCAGTAGTCTTCCAATTTCCCAACAAAATAATATCCCTCTTAAATATTGTGTTTGATTAAATGTGTCCCAAGAAATCTACATAATTATATCAAAATGTAACCACTGTAGACACACTGAGCACACACAGCTACATACATCACAGAACATTAAGGTGGTAATTCTTTTTTGGTACATTGGAGTGCCTTGATTCCTCCAAAGTATGCTCGGAAACAGGACCAGAAGAGCAAAAATAATGGTGTTCTGTTGTTTTGAATAGTTTGGAGGATTCAGTTGCTCCAGATTTACCAACACAAAATTTCCCCCTTAATTAAAGTAATCGTGTATATACCGTACCTATTCAATGTTTGTATCTTCTTTGACATTTGAGATAAGAAATATATATATAATATATATAAGGACATGGAAACAAATAATTTACGCTTTGATTCTCATAACGTTTGAACACATAAATTTCATCTTTAATACTATACGCTTTGATTCTCATGACGTTTGAACACATAAATTTTATTTTTAACAATATTCCGGTACGCATTTATTCTCATGACGTTTGAACGCATCCACGAGGCACAAGTGCTTTCATATAAGTAAAGTTAGCAAAGTTAATATGTGCTACGTACCAATGCTGTGAGTGGCCTTGCAGCAGGACAATTAAGTTGGCAGGCAACACTCTAATTTTCAGAGCCATGCACTACACTGTAAATAAAATCATTACTCAGACTAAAAAAGAATAAAATATATTTCACAAATCATTATTTTGTTGTTTGCACACACAAGGTTACATATATATATTTTTAGGAATGTACAGTGGTGGACATAAGTTTCAGTACACATGTGGATAAATCAAACATAATTACTGACTAATGTTTTCACGTTCTCATAATAATAATAATTATGATGTTATTGTTTTGAATAGTGAGTAACTGTTTGTAGTAAATTGCAAGATGTGTGTGTGTGTTTTTTTTTGTTTTTAGGAGTGAGTAACTGTTTGTAGTAAATTAAAAGATGTGTGTGTGTGTGTGTGTGTGTGTTATTGTTTTTGAATAGTGAGTGAATAGCTGTTTGTAGTAAATAATCAAATAGTACTTAACCTACTTTTTGGAAGGTTTCTCAGCAAACAAACGTTTACATGAGTGAGTCACTCCAATGTGGATGATTATTATTGTCCAACACTGTACTTCTATTCATCCAAGGATCTTTAGGAAAATAATATAATATAAAAAGACTTGCTGGCACAGCTTAAATGCAAAATAAATGTAAAATGCAACATCAAGTTGTTCAACACACATGCACGTGATCACAAGCTTGGACCCACTCTGAGCTTGGTCACGTGTTTCCTAAGGTGAGAGAGACTCTTTTGTTGATGAATTGGAAGATCTGTGATTTTCCAAACTAGGCTATGCCACCAAACAGATATACTATTAGTAACATTAAATGGGTAACACATTTTTCGTACATTACAATGCCTTGATTTCTCCAAAGTACTTCGTCCATTTTCGTAACCCCCTATCCCAAAAGAATCGCATTTCTCTGTGTCACTTCAATTCGCCAGATATAGTAGTTAGTTCAGTAAGGAAGTACGGGGCTACCGGTACCACTGGTGTTGACCAAAGTCGTATAGATTATAAAATGTTTGTCCCGTGATAGTTTTTGTCATTTGCATCACCCTGTTACGTCTGCACATTTTTTATATACAGTATATATATAATTTGGTGGTTTGGGTGAGGATGTAACTTTGCTACATGGCACACCACATCCGAGTATAGTTGCCAAGAAATACACACACACACACACAGAGCAGACATTCCAGTGCTTAAAATATGTGTCCACCTTTCACTCTCTCTCTCTCTCTCTCTCATTGCGCTTAAAGTAAATTTTCCAGATTTTGTCAGACAATCGAGAATGACAGACAAACCACACACACACACACACACAAACAAATCATCACGATCACACACACACACATCATCACGATCACACGCACACCATCACGAGGCCACACACACGTACGGACAGCTACAAAAACAGCCCCATACCCACTATGGTCAGAATTATCAACGAGAAATTGAGATAACACTATTTCCATATATGTCTCAACATCATAACATCTTTCATTGTTGTATATATAAAACCATTCCCATCAATCATCAACTTATATAACATACTGTATATTTTCAGCCTTATGGCTGCAACCTCAGTAAACCGTTTATTATTATTATTATTATGATTACACACAAACCATCATGATGCCACACACACACACACACACAAACCATCACGAGCACACACACACACAAACCATCACGAGCACACACACACACAAACCATCACGAACACACACACAAACAAACCATCAAGAGCACACACACACACACACACACACAGTGGTATATATACACCTGTTGCCAAGACACACAACCCACCCCCACAGCTAGGGCTTTAACCTCGGATCAAAAATAGTGTTTGTCAGTGTTAGGCTACGCACACCACCACTAAGTTCAAGGTCACTCACCTCTGAAGCCAGGGACTATTACCCGGCCAGTTTTCAAGCAGCCTACTGAGAGCATATGTTGTGTACTATCAAAGACAAAAGTCGTGTCGTTGTCTTGTCTGATATAACTCGCGAAACATAATGAAAACTCCACCACTATATCGTCCTATATCGTTAGTTAGCTCTTTACCATATGTTTCCACCAAATTTAACGACACGACTTTTGTCTTTGATAGTACAGTAGGCAGCATGTGGTGAAAAATATGGACCGAATTAATATTAGGCTAAGTGGAATATTAATGAAATAAGATATCTTCTACACAAATATATGATTATAAAGTTATGACAGCTACATGTGTTTGTTGTGATAGCCAGTGATTCCGATGAAAGGTCCACTAAGGTGCAGTCATAGTCAAAAGTCATGCAATACACCGGCCCCTTCATTCTGACAGACACACAACACACAAACACACATATACACTTCTCCACATGCACTCATATACTCACACTTACTCACTATGCACAATCGTGAACAATAATAATCATCCACACAGAGATGACTCATGAAAATGTTTGACAGCTTCCCTCAGTTCTTCAGATTTATTTATTTATTTATTTATTTATTTTTTTTTTTCCCTGATTTGGGAAAGCTATTTGGCCTGGTGGTCAACCTCAGTTCTTGTGCCCCAGATTTTGGAAAATGTCCGAATCTAACTCCTCCTAAACCATACCAGATATCATCACCAAACTTTCAGGGAAGTTTCCTACAGTATTGGGAAAGGTTTTAAACTAATTTAGAACTAGCCTGGTGGTCAACTTCAGTTCTTGTGTCCCAGATTTTGGAAAATGTCTGAACCTAACTCCTCCTAGAGGACCTAGACCATACCAGATAACATCACCAAACTTTCAGGGAAGTTTCCAAAGACTTTCAACTCCGCTCGGCCTTCCAAAGTCTTCAGCTTTAGACACCTAATTTTTACGAGCAGCTACTCACTTTTCAAACACACACACACACACATCTTCTCATTTACTACAGACAGCTAATTACTATTCAAAACAATAACATCATATGAGAACGTGAAAACATTAATCAGTACGGTAATTATGTTTGATTTATCCACAGGTGTATTGAAATTTATATCCCCTCTGTACGTTGAATGATGCCAAACAACATTCAGTAATAAGATATAATGTCTTGGTAGGCACACAACAATATGCTTAAAGGGGTAAACTAGTATACTTTTGATACATTACAGCGCCTTGATTCCTACACAATATACCGGGAAATAGGACCAGATTAACCAAAATGATGGTGCCTCGTTGCTTGGGATAGTTTGTTTGAGGAATCAGTTGCTCCAGATTTACCAACACTATATATATATCTACCCCTTAACAACGCACCACCAACTGCGCACAAAATAATTGCCCTATATACTCTTATTATTTAATCAGTGATGCTAGAGAAATTAAGGGAGATACCGTATGCAAGAACAGTCATAGTGCATACGATGGTGTGTTACTTGTACGACGACTCCATTCACGAATATGGGAGGTGGCTGAGTGGTTAGTGTTCTGAACTCGTAAAACAATTGGTCGAGAGATCGAATCCTTTCACGTGAGGGGCTGAGGGGCTCTTCCAAATCAAGTTTCAGGCACTAACTACAGGGAAAAGGCCACCGAACGTCTTAAAACACTCTCGTTGGTACTATAACAGCTGCAGTACTGTATTTGGGAATTACCCTCACTTCCCTCTCTCTGTAGATGGGTGTCAGTTCGGAAGTCGTGACATGTGTGTGTGTGAGTAGCAGTTGATCTACTGGGCCACGGTAACGGGCATGATGAAGCCTAGCCTATGTCCAGTGTCGGAACATAAATATAAAAAAGACATAGGCCTATACATACATGAGGATCTCTCTCTCTCTCTCTCTCTCTCTCTCTCTCTCTCTCTCTCTCTCTCTCCAAAATAACACACACACACACACACTCTCTCTTTCTCCAATAATACACACACACTCTCTCGCTCTCCTATATAACACACAATCTGTCTCTGTCTCTCTCTCTTCCCAATATAACACACACACACACACACACACACACTCTCTTTCTCTCTGTTCCCAATATAACATACACACACATACATTCTCTCTCTCTCTCTCTCTCTCTCTCTCTCTCTCTCTCTCTCTCCAATAACACAAACTCTCTCCAATAACACACACACTGTCTCTCTAATTCTCTCTTCCCAATATAACACACACATACAGTCGCGGTCAATAATAATCATCCACATATGGGTATCTCAAACAATTTACTGTCTAATGTTTTCACGTTCACATATGATGTTATTGTTTTAAGTAGTGCGTAGCTGCTTGTAGTAAATCAAAAGATGGTAGTTAACCTATTTATTGGAAAGTTTATCATCTAAGAAACAGAGGGAAGCTGTCAAACTCTTACGTGAGTTACCCCTATAAGGATGATTATTTATGACCGCGACTGTACATTAATTTTTTTCTCTCTCTCCAATAACACAAATTCTCTCTCCAATAACACACACTCTCACACTCTCTCTCTCTCTCTCTCTCTCTCTCTCTTCAATATAGCACACACACAAACTCTCTCTCTCTCTCTCTCTAGCTATCGTATTCACAAGTACTACTAAAAACAATGGTGAAGCATTCCACTTTTTTTTTTTTTTTTTTTGTCCTTTGTACTCTCACACTCCAAGACCAAATGAACAAAAATAATGTTGACCTGTTGCTTGGAAGAGTTTGGAGGAATCTGTTGCTTCCCGGATTTACCAACACTGTACTACCCCCATATTTGCAAGAAGAATTAGAAAAAGTTTGGAGGAATCTGTTGCTTCCCGGGTTTACTAACACTGTAATACTCCCTTAATTGCAAGAGTTCTCCCTTGGTCAGAATAATGTATAGTGAGAAAACATGCCACATCCTACCTATATATACACTGTAACTGAAATTTATGATCACACACACACACATACACGCACCGGTGGCATCACACAGTTGGTTCAGGGCGTCCAGTACACACACACACACATATGCAGCTTCCCAGTGCCAGTGGTGGTGGTGTTGTTACGTAATGGGGAATCTCAGAGAAAATCTTTCTTTATACATTAATGTGAAATGAGACACCTTGCATCTTTTCCTTCCCTCTCTCACAGGATACGTGCTAGACAAGCCTCCTTTATTGGCAATTTCCCACAGTTTATTTCTCTACCAGATGAGTTCATAGATGTTTATTGGTTGGATTCAGCTGGAAATGTTACGTAACTGAATGCCAGAGACTGAGTTTATGCATTCCACTGCCTCTGTTGGTTTAATTTGCTTATATATCTAGTCCTCACAGTTTATTTCCCACACAGATGAGTTGATAGTATACGTTTATTGCATTTGATTCTGCTTAAATTGTTACGTAATCGAATGACAGTGACTGAGTTGCGTTCCACTAGCTGCCTCTGTTGGTTTTCTTTGCTTATATATTTATTTAAGGATCCTGTGATCGTGCATGGGAATGTGGCTTCTGATTCCTCCTATCTATACATGCCACGAAACAAGTTCCTTCCATATAAGTGTGTGTGTTTCGTGGCAATATTTGAAGGACTCGTTTACCTCCAATTCTCTGACTACATCACAGGGTCCCTTAACTTCACTGTCTGAGAAAAGTAGTTAAATTCAACACATCAGGCACAGGACAATACACACCCATATTTATCTTAGGAGGATAGTACAATGTTGGTAAACTTGGAGTAACTGATTCCTTCAAACTACTCCAAGCAACAGGTCACCATTATATTTATTAATTTGTTGCTGTTTCCTGACATACTATGGTGGAATCAAGGCGCTGTTAAGGTACCAAAAGTATATTACCCCCTTAAGTCCCCTTGCAGCAAACTTCAAATCCCTTGTTTCTGGGAATGTTAAAATGAATGTCCGTGTTTATGGAAATTTCAGACGAACTGCATAAAGTTTCAGAACTGGATGTAATACTTTACCAGTTACCCTACACATACACACTGGTAACCCACCAAGGAAATTAAAGAGGATGTAAATAAATTATGTTATCGTACTGCGGGCATCCGGACATCTCAGCAGGCTGGGCCCCGACTCGACCACAGTAACCCTCAGAGATCACACACATACACACTCACAAAAATTGCCACATCCCCCAACTATAATAATATATACCACAAGTTTATCTCCCTGTCTGTCTCTTGCTAGCATCATTTTATTTACCGAATTTGTAGTACTAATAAAATAAAGTAGCAACATCAGAAGGTATAGGTGTAAATACATACAGTACATACATACATACATAGGAGTGTCCTGAACAAAGGCATCTCGCCCACATTCATTATTTTTTCAGTCAAGAGTTTACTAGGGTGGAGGTGGGAAGGACTGTGAGCTGTTTGAGTGTGTGTCTGTGTGTGTGTGTTGCTGAGCTGTGAGACGGGGTGCACGTGAGCTACCAACTCTCAAATTCTCTAATCTATAAAATACAAACTGAGAGACCCCCCCCAAAAAAAACTTCACTTATCACACTGTACACACCAAAGGATAGAGGTGAGTCATAAAGATTTATTATTATTATGTATAAATTAGTCCTGTTTCTTGTCATACTTTGGAGGAATGACGGTACTCCAATGTACCAAAACAAAGTATGCTATTCCTTAAAGCAATTTGAGATAACAGATCTAAACACAATTTTAACGCAGATATTTATATGAACTTGCAGTACAAAAGTCGATATAGGTACGCTGTGCTATCTATATAGACATCTTTGGTAATATTATTATTAATTATAATGATAAAATTTAATGTACTCTGAATTAATAAGTTGCAAAAATGTTGTAAACGGAAAAAAGATTAAATTGTTGGTACAATGGAGTGCCTTGATTCCTCCAAACTATGCCAGGAAACAGGACTAGATTAACAAAAATAATGGTGGATTATTGCTTGGAATGCATGATATCAGGAATCATTTACTATAAATTTACCAACACTACTACCCCGATAAAGGGAAATTCTTTTGAGGGTAAATTAATCGATGGGCTATTGATTCCTCGATCCAAACTATGCCACGAAACAGATCTCTCATTAAAGTAACATGAAGGTGGTCTGTTTCCTGACAGAGAATCTCCCCTTGAAAATAAAGAAAATATATTACAGTTACATTAAGGGGAGATTAATTCTTTTGTTGGTGAATTGGAAGGTCTGTTATTCCACCAAACTATGTCATGAAACAACAGGTCTCCTATTATTTAGTCCCATTGAGGGCGTCTCTTTCGTGACATATTGTTAGAAGGAATCACAGGCCTTCCAATTCACCAACAAGAGTCGAATCTCCCCTCAATGTAAACTAACTAACTGCAATATACCGGTATAGTATCATAAATCCTTCAGCTTCAAGGTACTCGTTCGTTTATTTTGCCGGATATGTGAAGCGTCATTTTACAACAGTGAAGGGTAGTGTAATGATGAGTGACATATCCTCCCCTTTATCCCTCACTCACTTCTACCACCCCTTATCAAGTACGGTACGTCACCCACCCACCCCATTTCCGTGTCCGGCCTCTCACTCACTTAAATAAGGGACCATGTGATGTAGTCAGAAAATTGGAGTTACAGGAGTCCTTCAAATATTGCCAGGAAACACCACCTATATGGAAGGAGCTAGTTTCGCGGCATGGTCAGGAGGAATCAGCTGAAGCCTCCAATTCCCACGATCACAGGGTCCTGAAGGGGGAAGTTGGCTACAGCTGTGTTGGTAAATCTGGAGTAACCGATTCATCCAAACTATTTCAAACATCAGGCCACCATTATTTTTGTCACCCTGGTCCTGTTTCCTGCTATACTTTGGAGGAATCAGAGGCACTTCAATCTACCTATGTAAAGGAATAACCAGGATCTTTTATCTTATTGAGGCTTGACCATTCTGAGTCCGAGGAAAACGAGGAGAAAAACCATATACATTTATTTACAATAACTTAAATTCAAACATGTATTCTAGGTGCCCCACAACATTAAACATATAATGATTCACCAATTCCCTGTCAGTGGTACCGCACTAGGAGAGGGAGGTTTACGGTGTTTAGATCCGAATAAATCGTCTATTTGAGTGTAAAGTACGGTACGAACTACTAACTAAAGTTGACCTAAAAAGACGAATACAATTATAAATCAACTCTACCCAACCCCTCCCCACCCACCCAGTTGATAATGCTCCATGGTTGAATTACGACGGTCTTGCTGTAAACTTAATTGATAATATATGCAAACGTATTTCTATTCCGTGACTAATCAACTAATATACAAACAAATCTACCGACCAACTATAACCATCCAACCAACCAATTAAGGACAAACACACAGACACACACACACACACAGAAAGCCCATGCAGTGATGTTAACACTATTTAAATTCAGTGATGATAGACATACTTTTCCATATAGCAAGTATTACATGTTGTTAGAATAGAAACTGTTTCAGAATGTATCTTTATCTGATGATATTTGCATTAATAATTAAGTACATGGGATTGACGCAAATTTATCAACATTGAACTTGACATAATGTGCGTGGAGAATTACCGTATGTTAATCCTTCCCGCTCAGGGAGTTAATTAATTGGCATTTCTATTCCATCCTCTGCATGAACAGGACGACATTCACTATATAAATCACATCCAATATTGTTTATTTCTTTTCTGTATATAACAAAAAAATAACTGCATAACATATAAGTACGAATATTCAAGGCAAATTAATATTGCGGGCTAATTACATCCACTATATAAATCATATCCAATATTGTTTGTTTGTTTTCTGTATATGATATAAAAAAATAACTGCATAACATAGATACGAATATTCAAGCCAAATCAACATTGCTATGATTGCTGGCTAATTTGGCTATCCATATCAATATCCGACCATTGTCTATAAAGTAATAATTCTGTATTTTTTTTTCTTAACACACGTCTTAATTAAAGTGGATCTACTCAATCTTGAAAGTTTTAATTACAATGTGTACTTACAGCAATAGATCATCTTCATTGGATGAGATTGAGGGCCATATTCAAGAACCTCTGTGGTGCATACGATGGCGTGGTACCGATACGACGGCTCCATAGACAAACAATTTAGCCATCGTACCGGTACCACACCATCGTATGCACCACGGATGTTCCTGAATACGGCCCTGACTGGAACAACACCAACTGACTAACGAGACCAATAACTTCAAACTATCGGCCATTACTATTTGCTAAGATAAAATGTAAACAATATAAAGGCCCTACTATTTTATATAACATTAATTTCCTTCGATTTCATAATATTAGTAAATGTTCACCACTATATTTAACTAAATTTTTATAGGACAATTTATATTATTCTCATCCTAATAATTAAGTGCCGTAATTATTATAATAACTAGATTATTTTGGCATAACGGAATATAGAAATGCTTTGAAGCTTTAATTAAATGAAGCAGTTAAATAATGCCAGAATTCATGGGATGCAAACACTCTCATGATAATGGAACTGAAATAAAAAAAAAAAACGGTAAATATTGAATGAATTACCGTTATTGCGTACGATTTTTCTACCTTCATTACCCACTTATATAGACCATTCTAAGACTATTTTCTTCTATGGCATTTCCTCCGCAAATGCCCCATTTCCAAGATAGGGCATATTCAAATGGGGCATTTTGAAATTAGCCTGACCTTACCTGACCTGACCTAACCTAACCTAGACCGCATCAGACTACCGGGACCTAACCTGGGCAAACTACCGTGACCTAATCTGGGCAAACTACAGGGAAATAATCGTGATAAAGTACAATAAATGACTGGGGCAAAATACTGGGACCTAGCCGGATCTGGCAACACTGCTGCAAAACGGTAATTCTTTCAATAAATACCAAAAAAACATATTTTGGTTGTAATATCCCTCTGTATTATGACTTTTGTACTGTAAAACTTTTCTATACGCCTTCATTAGGGCCAGTAACGTCATCCATAAGGCTCAAATTGTGGGCCTGTAGGGTGAGACATGTTGTATTAGATTAAGGGGTGAATATACACAGAAGGAATTGGGAAGGTATAGAATATGGATGGTTGGATTGGTGAGTGACAGGAGAGAAATGGCTCACATCACCACGTGGGAACTAGACTACGGGTAATCACTAATTACAGCAGGAGGTGAGGCATTGGTAAAGGCTTTGGTGAGGCCACCGAAAGAGAAAACCTGACACAAGGACCTCGGCCTGACAGATGTGATCTGAGTAGTCAGGTCACATGTCAAAGAGTAGGGCTTCAATTTTCAACCATGCTATTCTATCTTCCCTGCGGTGAGAGTAATCCGTCATCGTCCTGTTATTTATTACTTGTAAAGATATACCTAGGCCCCGCTTCACCAGCAGATGGTGCACTGCAAGGCTTCCCTCAATATTATTAAAGAGAATAATCACTTCTAATGCTCATATAAAAATCATCCATGTCTTAGAATGGTGCAATTTTCATTACTTCGGAGTCCGGACATTAAAATTATTTAATGGCAATCCATTAATTTAAGAGCCTTGGTGCACACTCTAGTGCACACTGCACACCTTTCAAACGCTCTGAAACCCATTGTTAATTAAATTGCTCTTTGGCTCATTTAACCTGTATTGTTCGTCACTATGCCCGAGTTCCATAGAGGTATTTATTTGAAAACCTCTTAAATGATTCTTTAAATATTCTGGTTTTCCAAATTTAAAGGCTCGAAATGTTAGAAGACATATCTTGTACAAAATCCTCCCCTTTATTGGTAAGTCCATGAGTGCTGGGAGTTTTTGTGATAGGCTACATATGCAAATTAATTTTGCATCCTACATTGTAGTTAAGGATGCCTTTCTCATGAGCAGTTCCTAACTGTAAGAGTAATTACATAAAGGACCCAAAGTACACGTCTTATTGTTTCCTAAGAGTAACATTGTACCAAATGGTTACCCAGCCATTAAATGGAACAAATACAGTACATGTCAAACAACACCAAAATCAGTACACTAACTAAAAAATTGTTTCATTCTTAGCTAAGTTAAATGGATAAGATATGAAGGTTTCAATAAATTTTTTATGGCAAAAGATTGGTAACAAATAGTTGGGAATATGACAAGCAGTAGTACAGTACAGTACATAAAAGGAAGCCTCTATCACTTCACCAGTCATTACCATTCACTTCTTCATCTGTTTTTATATTTATTGAATTATCATTTAAGAGGACGTTATGGTGAATCTACACATGCCTTACTGAAGCAATAATATTAAATCTAATCTTTAAAATAATTCTGACTAACTGAATGTAGGTCTGGATGTGACATTAATAAAATGTATATTGGTATTTGGTACATATATGGATAAAATAGGCTAAAATCTACACTAATGTATGGTTGGCCACAAAAATCCTTACACAGTCTTTATGTAAAAAGAGATGGTCATTATTGTGGAAGTACTGCAATGGTCTACTAAGTGACTTAGTGATTAGCAAAACAATGAACCTAATGATAATAATAATGTTGTATTGCAGTTACATAGTCTTACATTTTCTAAATGTTATAAACCCTCGAAATCAACCATGTATGTAAACATATTCTTGTGGCTAATAGTGCAGTACAAAGGTACATACAGCATATTATAATAAGTAAAGTATGTGCTATTGTGCATATATATATTTATATATTTTTATATACAGGTACAGTACTGACAATATTATTATATGGAGCTTGACTAGCTACTTTAGTTCCTCTACTAAACCTCACTTATACGTGTTCATAATAATACCGTATTAATAATAGTTGTATTGTTTCAGATGGACAATGAGATATGCAGCTCATGATGTGTGTGTGTGTGTGAGGATCAAAGTGTGACAGTATACAGGATGCACAGGACAGTGTGTTTGAGGATCAACGTGTGACAGTATGCGCAGGACTGTGTGTTTGCTGTTCATGCTGTCAGTGGTGGTGACCCTCTTGTTGTATCAAACTAATTTATCTACCATACATCTGAGTAAGTCTTCCTTCCCTAGTCTTGTATATTATAAGGGAAAAAATACATTGCTTTACATTACGAATACCTCCCCAGTATCCCTGCTTGTGGTAAAAGGCCACTAAAAGGGGCTTTCACTTTTCCAACTGCCCATTTTTTTTTTTTCATTTGTTAGCTTTTGTGCTTACTGTCCCACTTCTCAATCACCTTCTTCCTCGGGCGCCATATGATCTCAATGTTGCGGTGCCTAATTTCAATCAATCAATCAATAGAATCATTCCTTTACATTCCCTCTAGGCTACAGGTGAATACTGTAACATAATCCTAGTGTTTTCCATTCATTTAACCATTCCTCATTTAAATAGCTTATATGTAGTTCATTTGTGGTATATTATGCAGATAATTGCCTGTACCGTATCCACATTAAAAATGCTAGTGTTCGTAGCGTATATATATATCAAATATTTTGAAGTTATTTTTGGTACTTTTATTTTCAGTTCCCAGGATAAACTCAGTCTCAAAACCGAGTGAAACAACGCACAAAACTCTACCCATTGTTGACATAGGTGTGTTGCAAGTAAGTAAACGTAACTCATTGGGTCTAAAGGAAGTATCACACTAGTTCCTCATACGAGGTTTTCACGGGACTGGCAGAACATGGTATGTACCAGAATGGATGGGGCAGGAACCCTAGATATACAATGAATAAATATTGTACGCACAGTCACTCATTGAAGACCACCAAATGTTTTCCCAGGCCTCTGTTATTCATTATCATATTGACTAAGTGATTTCCTGAGCTTGTGTTAAAAGGATAGTGCATTTGTATGTGTGTTCCCAGGCTTCTGTTATTCATAACCATACAGATTAATTAAATGATTTACTGATCCTGTGTTTAAAGGATATATTATGTGCTAAATTTAATCATCTTATATCAAGGGCCTACTGTACACTCGTGATACATAATTTCTGACCATAGTGTAAGGAGCAGAAAGCTTCGAATCGCCTGGTATTGCTCATTTCCACACCCAGTACACCTATAGAGGCTGAGTTCGAATGCAGGGTAGGATATGTGTGGTGCCTGCCGTTCGTCTCTGGTCAGGGATTTCGTATCACGAGTGTACTGTACTGTACTTTCACCTCCCTAGAATTCTATTAACATTAAAAAAAATTCTCTTACAGGATCTCGATGTGGATTTTCTTCCCAACTTTAAGAATCCGTGTTGGTTTGAGGCAAGAGACACAACAGATGAAGATAGAGTTAAGGTGATTGGAACACCACCAAAGAAATTCTCATCAGGAAAAAGGTAACTAACTACTGTACATTACTTACATTGATTTCATGTACTTAAAGGGAGAGTATACTTTTGGTACATTAGAGTACAGTACCTTGATTCCTCCAAAGTATACCAGGAAACAGGATCAGGACAAAAATAATGGTGGCCTGTTGCTGGGAATAGTTTGGAGGAATCAATATCTTCCAAAATGCCCAACCTATACCCTCTCCATAATCAGAGGGTAATGAAGGTATACTAATTATATCATCTGGAATTAGGTTGTCATCATCATCATGTCCCCATTTCCCTTTGTTTTTCAAGGAGTGGGGAGGCTCTAGCACCAGTGTTGGACCCCTGATAGGCAAGGGGTACAGCTCCAAGGCTATTTGAGCCTTTGGTGGGGTCATTGTTAGAAAGTGGGGTCCCCAATTCACACTCCCACCTATATGGTAAGGGATACCAGGCTGACTGTACCATCGTATGTAAGAATGGTGGGCAATGGGGATGCCACTTCCCTACACCTATTAGGGCATTTGTCTAATTGAATAAATAGTATAAATAGAGAGAGATAACTCTACATTATCAATACACCAGTATTTTTTGTACAGTATATTTTTTTTTCCTTTTCTTCAGATTGCCAAGTGAGGTGAACTCAGATGTTGTGTTACAATGCCTTCCTTATTTCTTCCTAATTGGTCAACCCAAGTGTGGCACAACAGACATCTTTCACCGCATCAATATTCACCCAGATGTTGTGGAACCCAAAGTGAAGGGACCTCACTGGTGGTCAAGGAAGAGATTTGGTAAGCAATTCATTTAGATTTAAAGGTATAGTAGACATTTGGTACATTGGAATGCCTTGTTTCCTCCTAAATACAGTACAGTATGCCGGGAAACAGGACCAGGGTGACAAAAATACAGGAATGGTGGCCTGTTGTTTGGAATAGTTTGGAGGAATCAGTTACTCCACATTTATCAACACTGTACTTCCCCCTTAATGAGGCTATACAGTAATTAGAAATTTTAGATTGGTCATTTATTTACAGCAGTATACTGTATCTTAAATTGATAATTTGTATAAACTTGGAAAAATTGCAAATACTGTATTGTAATGTAGAGTGGTGGACAATAATAATAATCCACATTGGGGTGACATGACTGACTTGTGTAAATGTTTGACAGCTTCCTTTTTTTCATTAGCTGAGAAACTTCTCAATAAGTAGGTTAAGTACCATTTTCAAATTTTCTACAAGCAGCTACTCACTCACAATTCAAAACAATAACATCATATGAGAATGTGAAAACATTAGTAAGTAAATTGAGTTATTCATTTGTATATTGAAACTTATGTCCACCACTGTACAATATTTACAGTATAGGAGAAGCAGATAATATATAAAAACATCACTTACATCACAAAGAGAAGTTTTAGCACTCTCCTTCCTTTTCATAGATTATTTATTATTTATCACAGTAACAGGTTTGTAAATTCAGCCACTGTATAAAAGCACTTCTGAAGATTAACATATTACCTGTAATGCAGTAAACTCACATTTATACGGACTCCACGGCAGGGAAAATATTGTCATAATATTACTCCTAACAAACTCTTCCTTGGCTTAATGGGCTGTCATCATCATAATCAATATCCCATTTCCCTTTTTTTAAGGGTTGGGGAGGCTCTAACACCAGTACAGGACCCCTGACAGGCAAGGGGTCCAGCTCCCAGGCTATATGAACCTTTAGTTGGGTCATTGTTATAGAGTGTGGTCCCCTTCCCCCCCTCACCCCCCCCCCTGTATCATAGGGAATACAAAAATTGTGGGTGATGGGGACACCAGCGTTTACTGTATGTAAATCATATACCTGCACTGTACTGTACCATATAGCTGAAGATGAAGGCAATAACATATCTTTTTCTATTAATTTTCAGGCCCACCATTTGCCAAAAAACCAGTCACACTAACAGAGTACTTGAAGATATTCAATTCAACACTAATAGGAGAGACTGAAGAAACTGAAGCTTTTCCTCACATGCCGCCCTTCTCTCATCATGTCTCGAAAAAGATCACAGGGGACGGCAGCACTTCTACCCTATGGGACAGTAGCCCAACAATGAGATATTTACAAACCATTTTGACAAGCAGACCAAACCAAGCTGTGATCCAGAGACTACTAGCAATGAGAAACAACAACAAATCAAAACATTTTGATGTGAAAAATGTGATGCGATTTGATGAATACCAATATGTAAAAAAGACTCCTGTTATTTATAGAAGAAAGAAAGATAGTGATGATAGTGATGATGGTGGTGATGATGATGATAAAGGAATAGTGCTGCCATTTACAGTTGCTGATGTGATTCATTCTGTTCTACCCAAGGCACAAATTATTGTTGTCGTCAGAGAACCAATAGCAAGGTAAGATTGTCCTTAAATTTTCTACTTTGAAGGTACAGAAATATATAATTCAGTTTATGTATATAGGCAATTCTCATTTTACACTGGTGATTATATATGTGAAATAATATGTGTGTAATGAATGTATGTATGTCTTGTAAACACTTATTGTACACTACATTACACACCCATAATACCAGTGTACTGTACAATGATCGTTTTCTGTACACAGTTTCATTACATTGAAGAAATTGCAAAAGTAGAAGATGTTAATTAATAATATTCTGCAGCCTGAATAACTGTAAGGTTTTCAAAGACAAAATAATCCTGTTTGATTGACCTTACACTATGTCTAATATCTTGCCAACCAATGTACAGTTGCCCACACATGAAGCTGGTATGGCTCGTTACTTGTGAGGTGGCTACAAAAGAAAGGAAAGTGAAAAAAGATGTAGTTTGTTGACAGGCAGACAGTAAAATATTATTACTGTCTGCTTGTCAACAAACTATAACTTTTGCTTACTTTCCTTCCTGTTGTTTCTATCTCACAAGTAGTGAGGCGTACCAGCTTCATGTGTGGGCAACTGTATATATATGTATTGAAAGTTTTATAATATTTCTTTCAGGCTTTAATTCATATACTGATACAGTACTAATATGATTATAGCATTTCTTTCAGGCTTTACTCAAGTTATCTCTTTTTCAAGAAGGCAACGGACCTATCTCCCCAACACTTTGATGAATGTGTTAAATATTCAGTAGAAAAATGGAAGGAATGTACAACACTTTACTCTGATAGAACCTGTGCTTATAATAAAACACTACAGAACACCTTGGTAAGTTATACAGAAGAGCTGAGAAGTGTTCGGTGATTGTAAAAGTACACCATTATTTTACACATATATAATAATAATAATAATAAATGATTTATTTAGTTAATGTAAGCTATTTATGGTGTTGGTATCTCATCTTGACTCTCAAACCTACGACCATATTCAAGAACGTTTGTGATGCATATAATGGTGTGGTACTGGTACACCTCCATAAAAAAACACCAGAGCTGTCGTACTGGTACCATGCCATTGCCAACACCATGAATGTTCTTGCATACAGCCCCTAGACAGATTTTCATATGACACTTTACCTTATCTGTACATAAAGTTTTTACATTGCTATAAGATAATAAATAATTCAACCTTAGGAGTTGCAGTGTCTATGATAAGTTACTCTTCTAGTTACAGTATTTGTTTTGAAGCATGAATGTCTATTTAAGGGGAGATTCTCTTGTTGGTGAACTGAAAGGCTACCAATTCCTCCTAACTATTCCAGAAAACAAACACCCTCCATGGTACTAATAGAGGAACTATTTGGTGGCATAGTTTAGAGGAATCAGCAGAGACCTTCTAATTCACCAACAACAAAAGAAACGCCCCAATTATATTTACTAGTTTCTTTGACTGAGCAGAAGGTGCGACTGTACAATGGCTTGTATAGCATGTTTCTACAAGACTGGTTGAGAGTGTTTCCACAACAGCAGGTGTTAGTGGTGAGGATGGAAGATTACCACACAAATGTTACCCAGACTTTACACACCATATACACTCATCTTGGCTTGAGTAAGTTGGACAACATTATATTTTGGAATCTTTATAAAATGTAATCCAGACTTTACACACCATATACAGTACATTCATCCAGGCTTGAGTTTGAAAATAATGTGTTTTGGAATCTGTCTGGAGACACAATGAGGAGGATACTGTACTTCATTGGTGATTAGGAGCTTCATGTTGGTGCAATGATAGGCCCAGCACACATTGAGACGCAGGGCAGCACACGGCAGAAACTAGTCAGTCATTTTATATCTGAGCGCTCACAATGGGACACAGGGCAGCACAGTGCCTGCTCTGATTTAAAATAACCTACTACAGTTTCTGCCCTGCCCTGTGTTTCAATGTGCCCTGGGCCATAATGTTATCACCTAACATCAAACTGCCCTGCCCTTGTCACTACTGTACACAGAAACCTTGTTGGGAGTGTAGCACCTTCTTGTAACCCCAGTTGACAGCATGGCCTTATTTTCTAGCTATTAGGAATGGCACTATTTACACTGAAATATAGGGGTCAGTTTTAAATTGCAATACCTTCCAGATTTTTTAAAATTTGGATATTTGAGCTTTTGTTGTATATTATTATGTTTTATAATATTGAATTTTGTTATTTCCAGGGCCCCTTACTGATGAGGAAGAGAAGAAAGTATTAATATCTCCAGTCCTCAACAAAAACAAAAGAAAGAGTCAAATTGGACAAATTCTAAACTCAACCATTCAAGTGCTTCAGAAATTCTATCAACCATACAACAGACAGTTATCTCACATCCTAAGAAACTCAAAATTTATGTGGAAGGATATTCACTGAATTTCTACTGTATAAGAGGGAATCATAGAGTTTGGGTTAGGTTTAGAATCGTGATGCTTTGTGCACCATGCTTCCAGATGTTGGGTAATCTGTTGTTGCATGAGTAGCTGTAGTTTGGTGTTAGTGAGTGCTTGTACAGTCAGTCTCAGGAATTGGTACACAGAGCATTGGTTAAAGGGGCCATCTTTATTCTGCGCATACATACTGTAGGCATTGTTCTGGTGATAGACTGATTCAATTATTAGCCATATAACATGAGTAAGAAAAGTTTGGTATTAGGAAATCAATATACCAAATTTTCTAGTTGATACGAACCCTTGATGTCACGGTGGTGTATACGAATTCCTGAGACCGACTGAACACCTTGTGGTCTGAGTTGTATGTTACTAATGTTGTCTGGGCCACAGGCAGATATACGCTTAATGATGTGGATAATGTAGCACTTTGTGAATAGTTAAAGGTACAAGTCAGAGTAATTGGGTTATAGTCGTTTATATTGTTTGTCTTGTCCATCGTCAAAGTGGGAGTTGGCTCGAGAAAAATGCATAGAGGCAAATAGGAACGGGGAGATATGTATGTAGTCTTGAGTGACGTACGTAATTGTTGTATTCAAGTACTTTATACTCATCATCTTATTTGCCTTTTTCAAGGGGTTGGGAGGCTCTAGCACCAGTACAGTACCCATGACAGGCAAAGGGTCCAACTCCGAGGTTATATGAACCTTTGATGGGGTCATTGTTAGAGAGTGGGGTCCCCAACCCTCACTGCCCCCCCTGTATCATAGGGGATATGAGGCTGACTGCACCATCACAAGAATGGTGGGAGATGGAGACACCACTTCCTTATGCCAAGCTTCATACTACACACTATTAATATGATTTGTCAACAGACCTGCTTCTTGGGTCTTGAACTGAATACGCTTGTGTGTGGTTATTGTAGATTTTGATGCCCCCACCACATGACGGCATCTCAAAATAGTCCCTGGGATGTATAACCCTTAGAAATATTAATACCAACATGCATTAAGGTAACCTATTACCTGAAGAACAATTTTGGACGGCATAGTGGGCACGAATTTGCATAAGTTTGGCTGGATTTTTATTATTTTTTTCATTACCGTATGAAGTTTAAAGTGGTAAGTCAAAATAGGTAAAGTAAAATCTAATGCTCATGTAGTACAGAGTAATAGTTAAGGAAGCAGACTTGAAGAATCCCCAACATGGTATCCATGGAATATAGGGCCATATGCAAGAATATTCATGGTGTTGACGATGGCGTGGTACTGGTATGATGACTCCATAGACACACCACAGAGCCATCATACCGATACCACATCATCTTCAACATGACAGATATTCTTGCATACAAGCCATAGTTTTCCTCACATTGAGGACTACAGTATTATCAAACACATGCACAATAATAAAGGTGCAAAAGAGACAAATTATAAATAAGTTAGTCTTTATTTCTACCAATCTTGTAGACGAAAATCAGACACAAATATTATCACTCATTAACTACCATCTCAGTGCAATATTTTACCATTCACTACCTTTCAAATGTGCTATTTTAATTGTTCAAATGTGATTAAGTTAAATCTTATGTTATCATTATCCAAATACAAAATTCCCCCTATATTTGTAGATTTATAACTGATGTGACCTTTCTATCTGTAGTTTGGTGGTTCCTTAGTACAAGGCTGACCTCTTAAATTGTTTACCCCTACTGCTAGTATCTAGTATATCCATAATTTAAAAGAATATCAAGATTATTTTCATACTAGCACACACATATACCACAAATGTATAAGTGTGAGCCTATTTTCTTAATGACTAGTATTATTATAAAGGGTTAAGAATTTAATTAAAATTTAAAAAGTTTTAACTGTACCACCAGAGTAATCTATCAACCAAATCTGTTGCACTCACTAATAACAAATAATATATACTAACGAAGTTATTACGAGTAGTGCTGCACTCTCTTTACTCATTGTGATTTTACCAGTCAGGTCTCTTCTGTAATACCTAGACACGTTGCTACAAACTTTGTAAAAATCTCCACTGAAAATTATTATGTTGCATAGTTAACTATCCATTTCTGTTGCTGAACATAGGAACTACTTTACAATGAAATTCAAGTGTCCACACAAAATTATAAAATCTTAATTAAAGTTCTCGGCTATAAAGATCACCCAGGAAGATGGATCACACACAACCAGACTTACTTTATAGCATTGTACGAGAACTTCCCCATAGAAAAATACTGAAAATCTATACAGCTATTAACAACTGGGAACCTTAATTCCCATTCACTGACAGGAATGTTCAGAGGCATAATTATGATATAGCAGAAGTAAAATTCCTTCAAATAAGGTACTGTAGGACCTTGATATACAATGAATAAATACTTGTATCCACCACCACTTCATTATACACTCAGTCCCTTATTGAAGACCACCAAATGTTTTCCCAGGTTTCTTTTATTCATTACCAAACAGATAAAAGGATTTACTGAGCTTGTGTTAAAAGAATAGTGTGTGTGTGTGTTCCAAGGTTTCTTTTATTCATTACCATATAGATTAAAGGATTTACAGAGCCTGTGTTGAAAGGATAGGGTGTGTGTGAATTCCCAGGCTTCTTGTATTCATTACTATATGTATAGATTAAAGGAATTACTAAGCCTGTGTTAAAAGGATGTGCGCTAAATTTAATCATGGTACAGTAATCACACTAGCCATGGGAATACATATTTTGATATCTTTTACCTTCCCTGCTTTTATTGTAATATAATAAAGTTGCTTTTCATTCAATTGGCCAAAATTTTCATTCATATTTACACATCAATTTATTTAAAATATTTATTCAATGACTATCCCCATGTGAATGTATTTTACTAAAGCTACAGCAAACAATTTTTTTTCCTTTTTTGCCCACAAACATCCCTGTAAACTTTTATTTCAAAAGTTCATGAAAAAAAAAAAAATAATGAACAGATAATGTAATATAAAACTTATATTAAAACCTGACACTCCTTACTGAACAATATAATTATAGAAGCCAGCAACATGAAAATGACTTCATATTTTGCAACCACACATAGGGTCATATGCAAGAACATTGATGGTGCATACGATGGTGTAATACCAATACAATGACTCCACAGACAAACCACAGAGCCATTGTACTGGTAACATACCATCTTATGTAAGAATATCCGTGGTGGTGTTGGACAATAGCGTGGTACTGGTACGATGGCTCCATAGACCAACAATCAATAGAGCCTTCGTACCAGTACCACACCATCATCACCACCATGGATGTTCTTGTATATGACCCATAGGCTAACTGGCCTAATATTATAATGTGAAAACCTTGGTCCATATGCAAGAACATTGATGGTGTTGACGATGGCTCGTAATGGTAAGACAACTGCATAGACAAACCACAGAGCCATCATTTCGGTACCATACCATCGTAAACACCACTGATGTACTTGCATACAACCCAAGGGGTCAAAGTATATCCTTACTGCATAACATTTAACTTGACAAGTATAATGGTAATGCTGCTTTGAATTTCTTATCACAGCAGAATAAATTATATAAACATTTCAGACCTACTGCATCAGAATTACTGTATTGTCTTCATTAATTAAACTTTCCAATGACAGCTGATAGACTGGTTTGTCTTCCATATAAATTTCTTTGGCAAAAGTTGATTCCTCTTCCATTTCAATGTACAGTCATGGACAATTATAATCATCCACATTGGTGTGATTCCTGTAAAATTTCATGTAAACTTTTGACAGCATCCCTCTGTTCATTATCTGAGAAACTTTCCAATAAGTAAGTTAAGTACCATCATCTAATTTACTACAGACAGCTATTTACTATTCAAAACAATAATATCATATAAGAATGTGAAAACATTAGTAAGTAATTTGTTTGAGTTATCCACATGTGTATGGAAACTTATGTCCACCACTGTACATATCGGTAATTAGTTCTTTTTATTAAAGATATATAAATACTAAATGCATACAACAGTTCCACCACTCTACTTTTGTTACTATGAAGAGTTGAAGTGAAATCTCCACAGTTAGTATCCTTACATTTGTCTTAGTATAACTACAAAAATGTTTTATGGAAATACTGTATACAATAGTACACGTAATTTTGTCAGTTTGAATTATGAATACCATCATTATAGAGACTGGCATATTAAAGGGACAGTACAGTGTTGGTAAATCTGGAGCAACTAATTCCTCCAAACTATCTAAGCAACAAGCCGCCACCAATATTTTGTTCATCTGGTCTTGCCTGTTGTTTCCTGGCATACTCTGGAGGAATCAAGGTGCTCTAATGTACCAAAAGTATACTGTCCCCTTAAGAAACTTTGGGTCATATGCAAGAAGAACATCCATGGTGTTGACGATGGTGTGGTTCCAATATGACGGCTCTATTGTTTTTCTATAAAGCCATCATACCAGTACCACACCATCATATGCATCACAACTGTTCTTGAATATGGCCCTTAAATGTACAATACATATATGATGGTTGATAGTGGGAAGACAAAATATTATTAAGGTATATGTGTTGCATTTATGCTACTGTACTGTGTAAAGAAAGAAGTGAAATGTTTCCCTTAACACTACACAAGACAGGGTGCAAGCAATATTTAATTAAGATGGTAGCAAAATAATTAATAGCTGCACAATACACACAAACTTTAACACAGGACCAAACACTTACATTCATCAGCAAACACCATTGAAAATACTTTGGCAGTTATCAGCCTGAAGGAAGATGATGATGTGGGATCTCCGTCTCAAGCTCAATGTTTATCTGTAAAATATGAATATACACATGTTACCCTACATAATTATGAGGGGTCTAGTGGCAGAAGGTCTAATTTGATGTACAGCACAATTGTCAGAATTGAACTCATTATATATACGAGAGCAATACTGACCGACAGAGTGTTGCATCAATCTGAATAAGACAGGGAAGAGCCAGTTTAATCTTGCGGCGATAGTTTGCGTCACGCTGCAGTGGGTTGCCCTCGAGATAGACCGTCTGTAACCCCTTTGCATTCTCCAATTGCTCGAGATCATTCCAGTCGCTAATCTGGTTACCGTTGAACTAAAACATGAAAATCATCATCAATACTCCATTTCCATTTTTTCCAAGGGTGGGAAGGCTCTACCACCAGTGTAGGACCCCTGACAGGTAAGGGGTCCAGCTCTGAGGCTACTTATGCCTTTGGTTGGGTCATTTAAGAGACTCCCCCCCCCCCCCATTGTATCATAAGGAATACCAGGCTGATTTCACCACTACAAGAATAGTGGGCAAGGAAAATACAGTACCCTACTTTAATTACAACAAGAAAACACAATACATTGCTGTTCATAAAAATACATTACAGTGCTTTATTCTTTGTATACTTTAAGAGGAGAATCTCTTCTTGTTAGATTGGAAGGCTATTGTTTCTTCCTAGCTGTACCAGAAATTGATGCACTCAATGTTTTGTGGCATAGTTTGGAGGAATCAGAGACCTTCCAATTTACCAACAAGAGATTACTGGTATACATGATATTCAATTGCTATTGGCATAATTTAACAAAAAATATCCCATCTCACCTACCCAAAATTCCTCGAGTTCAGTGAGGTGGGAGACATTTTCAATCTTCTTTATTCTGTTGACGGCCATATCAAGGGTCTGTAGGCGTACATTATTGTCTAAGCCTTCCAACGCCATTATACCATTATGGGAACAGTACAGCTGCTCAAGGTTCACCAGTCGACCCAGTCCATCCAGCTTGGTGATGCGGTTGCTCTAGGCAGAATAATATTAATGATAATAATAATTATTATAATAATATTAAATATAATACTGTAATAATAATAATAATAATAATAAAGTGAACTAGAATTTCTTTAGAAGATAAAAAAGGAAAACAGAGAAGGGTGAGTAGTAAATGAATGATTACATAGTATGCTTGGTAACTGACAGGATAAGTACAGAGTGGGGCATAAGTTGGCTTCATTTCCACCTGGGTAAGTATGAGCCTAGTGATGTTGTAATACAATATAATGGGAGGGTATAGTTGTGGAGATTATGATTTCTCCAAACTATTCCTAGCAACGGGCTACAATTATTTTTGTTGACCTGGTCCTATTTCCTGACATACTTTGGAGGAATCAAGGCACTCAAATGTACCAAAAGTGTATTACCCCTTTAAATGCAGATATGACAGACATATCGGTACTTTTCATATGGTAAATTATATATGTTGTTAGAATAGAAACTGGTTCAGAATGCAACTTTATCTGATCATATTAGCATTATTAATTACATGGGATGGACGTAGATTTATGCTGCCAGCTGTACATTAAATAAATAATCTGAGTAAAATTGACTCACCTGGACACCAAGAATTTCCAAGTTGATGAGCGAGTCAAGGTTCTGAAGTTTAGTGATTTTGTTTTTTCCCAGGAAGATACTTTTAAGGTTTGTCAGCCCATCCAGGTTCTCGATCACCTGGCAAAAATCAAAAGTAAAAGAAGAAAATGTGGTGGTGGTAGAATGATTTAAATGGCCTTTCTAGTTAAGGGGGAAGTTTTGTGTTGGTAATTCTGAAGCAACTAAATCCTCCAAACTATTCCAAGCAACAGAACACCATTATTTTTGCTATTCTGGTCCTGTTTCCTAGCATACTTTGGAGGAATCAAGGCACTTCAATGTACCAAAAAAGAATTACCACCTTAATGGGAGATTCTTTAGTTGGTGAATTGGAAGGTCTCTGATTCCTCCAAACTGTACCAGAAAACAGACACCCTCAATGGTACTAATAAGGGATTTGTTGCGTGGTTTAGTTTGGGGGAATCAGAGACTTTCCAATTCACCAACAAAAGAATCACCCCTGGAGCCAAGTTAGGTCGAGTTTGGCAAGAGTATTGTAGAATACAAGTATTAATCAAACAATCCTACAGGTACAGTAATGGTCAGCCTTATACACAATGCTTTCATGTGGAAAAAATAAGTTATGTTAAGCTTAGACTGCATAATAATAACACATCATTAATCAAACTGACCTTTCAAGTACAGTGAACTCTCATTTTACCCTTGGATATTGGTGTGTAATGAAACTGTGTACAGAAACCCTCATTGTACAGTATACTGGTATTATGGGCATGTAATATATTATACAATAAGTGTTTACAGTACAGGCATTCATTACACACACTTATTTCACATACATAATCCCAGTGTAAAATGAGAATTTACTGTATGGAGTGTAAAAGGAGAAACATATTGGCAGATAAAAATACATCTAGCTCTGACACCTCATTAAATTATATACACATTACAGTATATATACATTATATTATATGTTGGGGTGTGATTACTGTATCATATACAGTACATATATATTATATAGAGGAAAGTAAAATCTCACCCTTATTTTATTATCACCCAGTTCCAGTAGTTCCAAGCTCTTGAGATGGTTGACATTTTCCACACGTGATATCTTATTGGCACAGAGGAACAATTTCTTCAGCTTAGTCATGCCATCTAAGTTTTCTATTTTCCTGATGCGGTTGAAAGATATATCTAGCACTCTGGGAAAAAATAGAAAAATATATTATTCTATGCACCAATTAAACAGCATCGTGGTGTCAACGATGGTGTGGTACTGGTCTGAAAACTCCATAGACAAACAACAGAGCCATTGTACCGGTACCATACCATTGTGAACACCATGGAACCGAGTTAGTGTCATATTGATTACAGATATCTATAGAGATAACATTCAGTACTGTATAGGAATACATTTAAGTAGACTGAAAATTATTACAACTTACTCAAGATTGACTAGAGATGACAAATTTTCAATGACATTAATCTGATTATCATAAAGTTCAAGTTCCTTTAGCATTGAGAGTGTGTGTAAGTTCTCAATTTTCTTGATAAGGTTCCATCGTAAGCAGAGAGTCTCCACACAGGTAAGAGCTTCAAGGTTCTCTATCTTGGCTATCCGACGATGATTCAAATCAACCTCCTGAAAACCCCATAATAGTAGCAATATTAAAATCAATAATTGACTAGTAAATATAACATAGTACAGTAATAAAAACAGTGTCCCCTCAATAGAAGATGATTAAATTTAACATGGGCTCAGTAAATCCCTGAGTGTGTAGATTACTGAATAACACAAGCTTGGGAAAATATTTGGTGGTTTTCGATGAGGGACTGAGTGTAAAATGAAGTGGTGGTGGATACAAGTATATATTCATTGTATATCAAGGGTGTACTGTACCCGATACTACCCAAGGCCAACCAATGTCAAATGTAACTCACCACAGCATTAGGGTCCAATATTACAAGGTTCTCAATTAGTCCTTCATCCGGATCAGCTGCAAGATTAGAAATACAATATAGTACAGTATTATTGTCTTATAATAAATTAATCTTTAAGGGGGTGCAGAAGTAGGTGACAGGCTTGGGAGGGGGTTTGGGGGTGCGGGAATAGGGGGACAGGATTGAGGTGGGTAGAAAGCCTGTCCCCTATTCCTGCACCCCCCTAACCCCCCCCAAGCCTGTCCCCCTACTCCTGCACCCCCCCCAAGCCTGTCCCCTGCTCCCACACACCCCTAAGCCCCCCCCCCAAGCCTGTCCCCCTATTCCCGCACCCCCTTAAGGTGAGATTCTCTTGTTGGTGAATTGGAAAGTCTGTGATTACTCTTTATCTTCAATTTATCACTACATTATTTTCTTTGTATATTATTACCTCTAGACTCTTCTTTTATTTTATCCCTATATTATTTTCTCACTAATGTTACATTATTACCTCTTATTTTATCACTATTATTTTGTCTGTTTTATTATTACCTCTAGACTCTTCTTGGTTCTTTTGGTATTTATTGAAAGAATTACCGTTTTGCAGCAGTGTTGCCAGATCCGGCTGGGTCCCAGTATTTTACCCCTGTCATTTATTGTACTTTATCACGATTATTTCCCGGTAGTTTGCCCAAGTTAGGTCCCGGTAGTTTGCCCAAGTTAGGTCCCGGTAGTTTGCCCAGGTTAGGTCCCGGTAGTCTGATGCGGTCTAGGTTAGGTTAGGTCAGACTAATTTCAAAATGCCCCATTTGAATATGCCCTATCTTAGAAATGGGGCATTTGCGGAGGAAATGCCATAGAAGAAAATAGTCTTAGAATGGTCTAAATAAGTGGGTAATGAAGGTAGAAAAAACGTACGCAATAACGGTAATTCTTTCAATATTTACCGTTCTTTTATCTGATCACTATATTATTCTCACTAACGTTACATTATCACGATATTATTTTCTCCGTTATATTATTACCTCTAGACTCTCGTTATATTATTACCTCTAACCTCTTCTTGTTTAATTTTATCACTATATTATTACCTCTAGACTCTTATTTTATCACGATATTATATTCTCTGTTATATTATTACCTCTAGACTCTCGTTATATTATTCCCTCTAGACTCTTTTGTTTTATTTTTATTACTTCATATATATTTACCTCTAGACACTCGATATATTATTCCCTCTAGACTCTTTTGTTTTATTTTTATTACTTCATATATATTTACCTCTAGACACTCGATATATTATTCCCTCTAGACTCTTTTGTTTTATTTTTATTACTTCATATATATTTACCTCTAGACTCTTCTTGTTTAATTTCATCACTATATATTTACCTCTAGACTCTCGTTATATTATTACCTCTAAGACTCTTATTTTATTACGATATTATTCCCTCGTCTCTTATTTTATTTCATTACTTCCTATATAATTACCTCTAGACTCTTCTTCTGGGTCAGATTCTATGGTCGGTTCATCATACTCCTCACTCTGGTTATTGGTAGACGCAGAATCATTTGACATTGTTCCTAATTATTCAAAAAACTATCTTGTATGAGGCAGCTATAGGCGTGTCAGCAGAGACGGTGATGAGGATGGGTCTTGTCGCCGAGGTTGTTTACATCATCACGTCTTTCTAATAGTGCCCGTGTTTTTGTTCTGGTACCGCTTTCAGTTAAACAATTATATTTACTTGTTAGAGTGTAGTTTTTATTTATTGTATTGTTTATTAAAGAATATCCCAAATTATCCTTTATTTCATACTAATACATTATCTTTCAGGGGTCTTTCTATCAGTGCCCGTGTTTTTGTTCAGGTACCGCTTTCAGTTAAACAATTATATTTACTTGTAGAATGTAGTTTTTATTTATTGTTGAGAGAATAGTACTTGTATTGTTTAAAGAAAATCCCAAATTATCCTTTACTTGATTACTTCATACTAATATATTATCTTTCAGAGGTCTTTATATCAGTGCCCATGTTTTTGTTCAGGTACCGCTTTCACTTAAACAATTATATTTACTTGTAGAGTGTAGTTTTTATTTATTGTATTGTTTAATTAAAGAATATCCCAAATTATCCTTTATTCCTTTACTTCATACTAATATATTATCTTTCAGAGGCCTTTATATCAGTGCCCGTGTTTTTGTTCAGGTACCGCTTTCACTTAAACAATTATATTTACTTGTAGAGTGTAGTTTTTATTTATGGTATTGTTTAAAGAATATCCTTTTACTTCATACTAATATATTATCTTTCTGGCAGAGGTCTTTCTATCAGTGCCCGTTTTTTTGTTCAGGTACCGCTTTCAGTTAAATAATTATATTTTATTGGTGGAATGTAACAGTTTTTATTTATTGTATTGTTTAATTAAAGAATATCCCAAATTATCCTTTACTTCATACTAATACATTATCTTTCAGAGGTCTTTCTAACAGTGCCCATGTTTTTGTTCAGGTACCGCTTTCAGTTAAACAATTATATTTTATGGGTGGAATGTAGTTTTTATTTATTATTGAAAGAATAGTACTTGTGTTGTTTAAAGAATATTACTTATGGAATGTATCCCAAACTATCCTTTACTTCATAAATATGGACTAAAGGTAAAAAGGATAAATACATATCTTTCTAACAGTACCGAGCAACCGCTTTCAGTTAATTAAACAACCATATTACTTGTATAGTTAGTTAATAATAATAATTGTTGAAAAAAATATATATATATTACTTTTGGAATGCATCCCAAACTATCCTTTACTTCACAGATATGGATGGACGTTCGTGGTAATGGAAAGTGCTGACAGGCCGACATTTTTTTCGATATTAATTAACCTTCTTTATTCGCCATAGGTAATCATTCAACCCTATTATGATGTGCAGTGGTAGTGAAGATGTGTGAAGTTGGGTATAGTAGTGATGATGTGCAGTGGTAGTGAAGATGTGTGAAGTGGGGGTAGTAGTGGTGATGTGCAGTGGTAGTGAAGATGTGTGAAGTGGGGGTAGTAGTGGTGATGTGCAGTGGTAGTGAAGATGTGTGAAGTGGGTTATAGTAGTGATGATGTGTAGTGGTAGTGAAGAGGGGGGTAGTGGTGATGGGTAAGGTGGGGTTATAGTTGTTGTGTACTGAAGATGTGTGAAGTGTGGGTAGTTGTTGTTGTTGTTGTTGAAGTTCCTCAAGCTGTCTGGCCGAACAGCCCCGAGTGTGGGTAGTAGTGATGTGTATTGAAGATGTGTGAATTAGGGGGGGTTATTGTAGTGATGTGTATTGAAGATGTGTGAATTATGGGGGGTTGTTGTAGTCACGTGTATTGAAGATGTGTGAATTAGGGGGGGTTGTTGTAGTGATGTGTATTGAAGATGTGTGAATTAGGGGGGGTTGTTGTAGTGACGTGTATTGAAGATGTGTGAATTAGGGGGGGTTGTTGTAGTGATGTGTATTGAAGATGTGTGAATTAGGGGGGGTTGTTGTAGTGATGTGTATTGAAGATGTGTGAATTAGGGGGGTTGTTGTAGTGATGTGTATTGAAGATGTGTGAATTAGGGGGGGTTGTTGTAGTGATGTGTATTGAAGATGTGTGAATTAGGGGGGGTTGTTGTAGTGATGTGTATTGAAGATGTGTGAATTAGGGGGGGTTGTTGTAGTGATGTGTATTGAAGATGTGTGAATTAGGGGGGGTTGTTGTAGTGATGTGTATTGAAGATGTGTGAATTAGGGGGGGTTGTTGTAGTGATGTGTATTGAAGATGTGTGAATTAGGGGGGGTTGTTGTAGTGATGTGTATTGAAGATGTGTGAATTAGGGGGGGTTGTTGTAGTGATGTGTATTGAAGATGTGTGAATTAGGGGGGGTTGTTGTAGTGATGTGTATTGAAGATGTGTGAATTAGGGGGGGGGTTGTAGTGATGTGTATTGAAGATGTTATTGAATGTTTTGTGAATACCGGCCCTGCTGTTGGTCAAAATGTTGTAGATAGTGGTGATGTTGTGGGGTATAAGGTGGTTTGTTCTCCTTCAGTCGTTTGTGGAAAATCATCCTCATTTCAACAAAACTGGGAAATGAAAGAGATGCAATACATTGGGCTGTTTAAAAGTTAATATTGTTCTAAATTTTGACAAAATGGTGCCAAATATGTGGATGAACTTTCTACCACTGACGATTTTAGGGTTTGGGTTGAGGATTGCCATTTGGTTGGTGTTGGCGGGGGTACGGGCACTCCTCAGCACCCTCCTCTCATTCTCCAATCACTGCTACCCCTTCGCAGTTAAACTTCTGAGGGAAATGAAGACCAGGGAGCCAAGGGATATGATGGGATTGATGCATACCGTTATGAAGGGATGTCTGGTGTACTTCCTTTTCACTATGCATGTGGCAGTGCTTACTCTACACACCGTTATATTTAAGGGATTATCAAACCTGCCTGACGCAACCGCATTCTCCACCAACAAGTTCTTGAGCACTCTGACTTCAATTTTACGTAACCCTTCCTAGTGGCGCTCCTACTTGACGGATGAGCAACCCAATGTTGACTCCAAGACCCCAATTACTGAACAGGCCGACCTCAGCATCAGCACTAGTGAGACAAGTAGCAACAGCAACTGTTCTCGCTGTTCTCACTGAAGAATATTACAAGTATATACCAAGGGCCGAGACTACAAAGGTGTAATTTGTGCTCGAGTATCAAGCCTTGCTACTAACATTTACACCACTATACACAACGTTAACTTACAGCCGGAACTTCAACAACGTTAACTTGTACGCCGGAATATGGAAGTGTGTATATGGGAGGTGATGTGACGTTATGACGTCGGTCAAGCAATCAAGTTATTCTTTCAGAATGCATAGACCAATCAGTTTGATTCCAGTCAATCAAATCCAAAACTTGTTTATAACGCATCATATGGGACAAAACTTTATGCCTTGAAAAAATAGTTTACCACCTTTTGTCTTTTTATTGTGTGACAAGACAAATAATACCCCTCTTTAATTTATGGAATAAATGGAATAAAAACTTACTACATATACTTGTGTTATATAACGAAATTAAGACTCGTTATTCAGTTATTATACTCAGACCTAATAAGCCAAAGAAATTAAATAGTGAAGATGTTAACACTTAATCTAAAACAATGACGATGTGACCATCCTTCTCTGTATGGGTAGTGAAGATGTCACACCGTAACACCCCCTTTCCAATTTTAGACATGCACTTTATTCGACTCTGTCCTGTGGCAAGGCATTTTAGTGTACCAACCGTATCTTTATAACTTTAATCATGTGGACAGATTAAAAAAAAACAAAAAAAACACGACAGTACTTTGTAACTTGTAATCCCCTCAAGTCTTCGCTATGGTAATAGTATGGTGACTTTATAGTGTAAAAGCCCTTTTTAGCCTTTATAATACTCTAAGGCTTCAGGTGAAGACATTTTAAGTCTGTTTAAATCACAGGAAATTCAGCATCTCATATTTTTAGTGCCAGAGATAATTCTTACAATGGTGTAGGTATAAATTATATTACACTTTTTACGACAGCTTTATTTACCAATATATTGAAAACGCATTTTATCTTGAGATTCCAGGTAACAATTATACAAATATTTAAGAATTCCTAAATTCCTAGTTTATTATATTATCAGAAACACCCAGATTATGGCAGCAGTCATCCCTATCAGAGCACAAGAGGCTCAAGGGAAGTAACTGTTGTATGGGCAAATTGGAGCACACGTAGCCCTCCGAACTCTATCATAAAACACGTCTCTACAGTCTTATGTAGAGGGATTCTGTTGCTTGGGAGGTCTTTGAGGAATCAGAACCCCCGAATATCCCACAGCAGGTTACTTCCCTTAATATTCTTCAACAGTCAGTAACTTCACTACTAGACCATTATAGTTAGGTAGGCAGGTAGTCCGGTAAACAGGTAGACAGTTCGTTAGTCAGGTATGCAAGACGTAGGTAGCGTAGGATCCGTTTGTACTGTGGCAAAGTTGGTTACAGTCTTCGAGATCTGGAATAGAGAAATCATGTTAAAAGAGTCAATTGGTCCTCACTACATTCAATACAAGGGGACCTACCAGTGTTTATAAATTTGTTGCAATGAATTTACCCCAAACTTTACCAAGCAACTACCGGTCACTTATTTTTGTTTATCTGCAGATCCAGTTTCCTCACATACTGGTTATATAGTACAAAGTGTGTAAAGTTTAAGGGATCCTGAGATATAGTCAGAAAATTGGAGGTTAGAGAGTCCTTTAAATACTGCCACGAAACACCTTCATTGAATGAGCTCGTTTTGTGGCATAGTCAGGAGGAATCAGAAGCCACCAAGTCTCATACACGATCACAGGGTCCTTAAATAAGTTTCAAATATCTATCCCACATGTCAGTTGTCAAGTACAAATGAATGCAGTGTCTAATAGCATAAACATATATCAATATATATTTACCCGTGGGATCCTTTGCAGAGGAAGGCTGGTGGGGGCACACGTTAATCTGAAAATATATAAAATCTTTGTCAGCCGTAAGCCAGCCAAGTGGGTCTGGGAGGTGGTGGTGATGCTGGTGGGTGGTTGGGGGAAGAGTCCTCAAAAGCAATGAAAACTTTACAGAAATAGGTGTACGAAAGCCAGGAAAACGTGAAACAGGACAGGTTTTTTTCAGTTTTTTTTTTTTTTTTTGTGGGGGCAAATTTGACTGGCAGAGGAGACGAAAGTATACCACCATCCAAGAATGGTCCGTTTATGGCCAGTTTATAGGAATTCTCAGCCCTCCCAACCAAGATATCCTCCAACACATCTCCATTACATTCTCAACTCCCAAGACATCCTACCACACAACACTAACCCTCTCAAGGACCCTGCGAGAGAATTGTAGGCTTCAGATTCCTCTACTATGCCACGAAACGCGCTCCTTTCCTAGAGGCGGAGTTTCGTGGCATTATCTGAAGGACCTTTTACCTCCAACTTTCCAACTATCACAGGGACAGGGTCACTTAAATACATGCATCCTTAACCTTCCCAATACATTCTCATTCAACACTTAATTCCAACACTATTAAACTCACCCTGTTGTGGAAGGTTAGGATGCAGTTTACCATCGATCTCCTTAGACGAGGATACGTACTTATGTTTACATTTTGTAGGACTGAAGATTCCTCCAAGCTATGCCACGAAACAAGACTCCTCCCATCATTATAGAGTAACGTTAGGATAGTCTCGTCTCCTGGCCTAGTTATGGAGGAATCGGTAGCCCTTCAATTAAACATCAACACAAACGTCTCCCCTTAAACTCAAACATTCTTGAAAAGCGATGCTGCTGGTTGTGTTGTGGGGATAAGATGCAGTACAAGATGGACATTCCTTATTGACCTTAATTACTATTCAATAATTCTTGAACTCCTGCGACGTGTTGTGGGTCTTTATGTAGTAAGAAGACCTCCCTCATCTACCTTCCTTACTATTCCATCATTCTTGAACCTCAGACGCTGGTGTGTGGTCCAGAATACAGCAAGACCTGGTGTTGTGGGTCCGGATACAGCAACAAGACTTCCCTTATCAACTTTCCTTACTACATCATTCTTGAAACTCAAACGCTGGTGGTGTGGGTCAGGATACAGTCAAAATCTCAAGTCATTTCAACATCCTGCTGGACTCTTGGCATTGGTGTTTTTGGGGCTGGGTCAGGTTGTAGGGTTATTCACAGAAAAGAGGAAATATTGGCCTGAAGCCCCTAAGAAGATTTAATATCTAGTATGGCTGAACGAAAAAAAAAAAAAAAAAAAATACTTAAAAATAATCAAATCTTTTCAGACTAGATCTTATATTTATCGGAAGTGAAAAAAAATTAAACCCCGCCCAAAAAAAAAAAAAAACATTATATCTAAAGGTGTTGAATTATGGACAACACAATCTTAATATCCTAATTCTACATGTCTAATTAATGTGCATCACCTTATGCACGAAATCCTGATCCCACTAATCCTATTTATGCTGCATTAACAAAAAAAAAAACTTTAAGTCTATTATTCACAGTCAATCTATTTTTTTTTCTTTTTTTTTTCGTCTATGTTATATTTGTATTTCACATTTTTTTTTTATTTTTATTTTTTTTTTTATTGATTTTTCTTTATATATATATTTTTTTTTAATTTTATATTTTTGTATTTGCTTTTATCATTTTAAAATTTTCTCCTTTGCTTTATATTTTATCATTTTCTCTTGCTTTTTCAATTTTTTTTTTTTTTTTTGTCGTTTACTTTCTGCTCCCATCGACCTAGTCTGTGGTAACTAGACCCACACTAACCACTACACCACGGGCCACTAAACACAACCATCAACATATTCCATTCATCATAAACTCTACAACCCACAACCGATGTATTTGTAACCCTGCATGGCATGTGGGGGTGTATGGAAGGAAGGAAGCAAGGGGAGGAAGGAGAGGCTCTTGTAGGGACCCTGTGATATAGTCAGAAAATTGGAGGTTAGAGAGTCCTTTAAACATGACCACAAAACACCACCTATATCGAAGATGCATGTTTTGTGGTCTAGTCAGGAGGAATCTGAAGCCACCAACTCTCATACACGATCACAGGGTCTTTACTTAATTAAGGAGATTATCTTGTTTGTGAATTGTAAGGTCGCTCGATTCCTCCAAACTATGCCACCGAAACATATCCCCATCATTAAAAAATATCAAGGTACTCTAGTTTCCTGGCATAGTTAAGAGGAATCGGTAGCCTTCCATTTCACCGACAAGAGAATTTCACCTCAAGGTTAGCGAATCAGAGGGGTGGGTTACAGCAGATTCATCCAAATTAAATCAAACACCACATTTCCTTCGTACACAAACAGGTTGTTCACGTTTCCTTGCCTAGTTTGGAGGAGTCTGTTCCAACCCCCCCTCCCCCCCTAAAAAAAAATCACCAACCATAGAATCTCCCCTTGATAACTTTACTTCCTGGCATTTCTTAACTGGGAGCAGAAGAAACTTTACTTTCATTTTTTTTTTTTTTTAACAAAGAAAACCTAAGCCTATGTAACCTAGAAAGCATAACAAAGCGGAACTTACACCTAGTACACCGAAATAAAAATATAATGCAGCGAAACTTATCTGGAAATCAATAACATTATGAGAATCAAATCGCCTATCACACAAAAACACTAAACTAAATCTAATCCCTGCTGAGGGATTAATGGGTCGATTCCATTGTTGGTGAATTTGGAAGGTCTCGCTAGGATACCTCAAAACTATATGCCGCAGGAAATAGAAGCCCTCAAAATTAGTAATAAGGGATCCGTATAGTTCCTCGTCATAGTTTGGAGGAATCAGAGACCTTCCAACACAACAGCAAGAGAATCAGATCCCTCAAGTGAGAATCTAAAACTAAACACTATAGGATTCAACTTCACTCCTACACAAAGTAGAAAATATACAGCAATAGATAAAAGAAAGAGTATAACCCTACTAATTGGATGGTGTGTGTGGGCGCCCTAAAATATTCGTGTGCAGCAAACTACCCATTAAAAGAACATATCAAAATTCCACAAAATATTAAACATACAACTTTAAAACTATTTATGTCCGCCTTCCCTCCCTCCTTTATATCCACCTCTTTACTTTCCCATTGCTTATTTACCTTCTCTTTCCCCGCATTCTCTACTTTCCCCTTCTTCCCTCATTCCACGCTTCCATTCTAATTTCTTCCCATCCCTTCCCTTCGCTCACTCACCCTTTCTTCCCTCAGTCACTCCTTCCCTGCTGGGTATCGAGAATTGAAAGTGCTGAGGAAGATTTCTGCCTAAAGACTAAAAAATATAATAGTCACTGGAATCTAATCTGGTAATATAAAAACTAAAATAATCATAATACTAATAACTACAAACTATGTGCCGCCTCAACTTAATTTACCTTCCTACAATTAAATCACCGTGATAATCATTAACCTATAACTGGTATCCACGAGCGGCAAAAACATTATTCTAAGCGAACTTACATACTACAATATTATAGAGTACAACCAAGAGAGATTTTAAACACTAACTATACTATAACTATTAACTAGCATCCATTCGTATCTATCAATAATTCTAAGCCTAGTATATGGCAGTAGCAGCAAGATTATATTCTAAGCCTAGGAAATGGGATGCAGCATTATGTCCATGAATACTAATACTAATAATACTAAACCGAAGTTGGGGGGCAGCAGAAACCCTAAGCCTTATTAGTAAACATTATTCTATTACTACAACACAGAATTGGCGACCATTGTGCAAGTTACAAGTAAAACAAAATCAAGTCTTTTTTTTTTTTTTTTAAGACACCCTGTAAATTTTCGAATCTGACCCACAATAAAAAAAATAACTAAATTTATATAGCCAAAAAAATGATTTAACTCCAAATTTTAATCTAAATCTTTTTTGCCCGCTAGTAAACTAAAAAAATAATAAAGTTCCAAAAATACATAATTTTTTTTTTTTTTTTTTTTAACTTTTAACTTTGAATAAATCATAGCTGCACAGAGAGAAACTTTGACGGGGTTACAATAAAAAGTTATAGAATTCCTCCATAGCACGTCACGAAAACAATCAATCCTCTTACTAGAAACGTGAAGGAGATTTAAGTTTCCCAAGATAGTCAAGGAGGAATCTGTATACTTTCTAGTTAGTTTGCCACAAAGAGACCCTCCTTGAAATCTATTAGACATTATTACCGGAATTAAGGAAGCTGCATTAAGTTCTACATCTATTACCGGAAGGACAGCTGCGATACCGGTGTTCATATTGCGACGAGAATCCGCTGCTCAACCAAATTAAGAGTATTAAAAGCTGTTAACACCAATTATACTAATATTCACTTTAAAGCCGATGTTGGTTTTTGGTTTTTTAGCCTGTAAACTTTAATCTTATTGACGAGAATTTGAGAAACCTATAATAATCCTAAATCTAGCATCACATTCTTTAAAACTATATTGAAAGACTATAACACTATTACTACACTATAATGATTTTAAAATTTTGTACCGAATGATTTGTACCAAGATTTTATTACCCCTTATTTTTTTTTACTTTTTTTTTCTTAAAGAGTGGCAAATTGCTGCACACCGAATGAAAAAGATACGATGCCCAAATAATTGCATCGGATGGAAAACCCAACTGCAATAATTTTTTTTTTTTTTTTTTTTTTTTTTTAAGCAAAGTAAATTATTAAGACACCCACCCATGCCTATACCAAGTTAACCCAAACCTTCCACAATCAGTCACCTTTTCTACGAGTCTTAAAACAAAATTTACCCCAGATTTTGTTATGATATTTGAAGAAATTTTGGCACATTATGCTAAGTATAAGTGTAAACCTAATTATCTTACACCAGTAAATGCGTGAGACAAAAGATGAAGAATTAAGAGAATGAAGAAAAAAACATCACCTTAAAAAAGAAATAAACAGATTAACTAACCCATTCCTCCAACCACCCACCTCACTTTGAAGGAACCCGTAGATAAGATGATAATGTCGACGAAATAAATTCCAAAAATTCCTCTAATCCTTTGGAACACAAGATCCCAAACAGAATATTATTACAAGATGAAGAAGACAGTAGACTTTCTTACAACACGTCTTCACTCCACGATGGCTGGATTCACAATGACTTCTGTACTTCTCCTCAACTCTTACTACACCTCGGTCTCCGTTCGTCAGGGTATCAGTGAATCAGACCGAACACGAATCGAAACCTATCGAAACCTCAGTGTATGTGTGAGTGAGTCTGTGTGTGTGTGTGTGAGTGCATCTCGGTGTGTGTGTGTGTATAAGTAACTTGGTTGATTAATTAAGTGATTTTAAAATATTTCTGGCAGTGTGTAATGAATTATACATATATTTTATTATATATTTTCACATACAATACACATATTAGTGCGATAATTAAGATAAAGATCACTTTGAATAAAACTATTGGGAATGATCTGACAATATTACTTTATAAATATATGATAACTAAATTAGAACAGAATAATAATATGTAATAATATGTAATAATATGTAATAATTTACAATGATCTGACCTGACCTGACTTGACCTGACCTGGACTTGCCAATTACACAACATTATGAATTTTCTACACATAAACAAATCTGGAAAACTGTTTACATATATATATATATATATATATATATATTTTTTTTTTATGAATTTTACAGTTAATTATTTTGGGTTTTAGCATATATGAATTCACACTTATTATAAATCTATGAAAATAATATGATGCCACACCTAACTATATCATCATTTCAAACATAACTTTATACTTTCAAACATAACTTTATACTTTCAAACATAACTTTATACTTTTAGTCCCACTGTTTTCCCTTTCCTATACCACTAACTCTATTCACAATTTCACAGCAGCCTATACACTCGTGATACATAATTTCTGACAACAATGTGAGGAGCAGAAAGCTTCGAATCGCCTGCTACTGTACTGTATTTAGAATTTGGTTAGTGGGTTCCCAATCAAAACATGGTATGCTTAGTTTTTAGTTCCCTTTTGTTCAGCTACTCATTGTGTAATATATATATAGTTGTTAAAAAATTTCCATAATTGCATTCCTCAACCAACCACTCTGCCTGACATTGAGCTCATCCATGACTCATCTGCACCAACTTCAAAACTTCAAGCCAGTCCACATTCCTCACACAACCACACAACGCCATCTATGGAATGAACTTTAAGGCAGAGTCACGTTCACTATATATAATACACAGAGGGAGAAAGTTGACGATCCGAACAGCATGCATGATGTGTGTTATGTTATGCTTCATGTAACTTTGTATTTTACTGATTTATCTTCTATTTTCTTAATTTGTTGTTGTATATTATATAGAATTTGTATGTAGATTTCCAGGCGAAAACTTATAGCATCGCACAACACGACTAAAAAAATCTTCGGAATCACCACTCAGATATCACGTATTGTGTGTGTGTGTGTATGTATGTATGAGTGTGTGTGTGTGTGTGTGTGTGTGTGTGTGTGTGTGTACCTGACAAATTTCGGGCACATCTTAATTACCCACCACTCATGATGATCACGTATTGTGTGTGTGTGTGTGTGTGTGTATGTGTGTGTACCTGGCACTCAAATATCGCGTATATTGTGTGTATGTGTATGTGGCACTCAAATATCGAGTATATTGTGTGTGTATGTGTGTGTGTGTGTGTACCTGGCACTCAGATATCGCGTATATATTGTGTGTGTGTGTGTGTGTGTGTACAAGCTGGCATTCAGATATCTCGTATATTGTGTGTGTGTGTGTGTGTGTACAGTCACTCATAAAAGTAAAGACACCCCCAGGCAAGACACCTTTTAAGTGGTGTGATATCGGTTCTGGTAACATTGTACAGCTGGTCACACTCCCGTGAGACCGACCCAGCGTTGTCAATGTTGGCCGAGATAACCCCGAAACACTAGTTGCGATCTCTGCTCGCTCGAACCATTCACTGGTGGGAGGGAGAAGTAAGGAGGGATTTGAGGAGGGTAGGGGAGGTGTCTATACAAGAGAGGAGAGAAATTATTCTTGGGCAGGTGAAAAATGTGTGGAAGCCCAGTTATCAATTATTTATATACTGACATTCGTGTCAATTATTAACATCATTAAATGTAAGATTAAGTTTTTAATATTATGATGTAACACAAAAACAACCGAGGTAATATTATTGTATACGGTATTTTGTCGTATAATATTCAATGGTTATCATCAAGCACTAAACGCTGAAAAATACTTACACAATAACTGAATAAGAATCATGAACCAGAATGCTCTTTATTAAATGAAGCAAATGTGAATACCTTTATATTACATGTGTCAAGTGTTGATACCACTAACACACACTTCCATTTCCCCCGTATCTACCTAACAATTTATAATCGTGTCAAATATCAAGGCTCTCATTATCCCTCACGTGATAGTGTAGCAGACAACCTTTATGTATATGATTGAGCATATTCCAGGTTGACTATAAAATATATCACATGATCATATTCCAGGTTAGCTTCCAGGTTAGCTATAAAACTCTATATGCAATGTAGAACCTGAAGAAATAAACAGACTAGACTAGGCCAACACAAAACTTATTTGTCATTAACCCTAAGTGAAGATAACAAACACAGTAACAACCGTTACATTGGTGACCCGGAGTGACAATGGCAAATAACGACGAGAATGTAGCCTCAGTGGCCTTCAAAGCCCCTACATTCTGCACTCACGACCCTGCCATGTGGTTCTCATTACTAGAGTGCAACTTCGAAACAAATGGCATCAAACCTAGTCTCACAAACCCCAGCCACACAATTGCCCTCCTGCCACTGGAGCTGAATTAAAGCATGGTACCAGCACAGGCATGCCACAAGTCATTGCCAAAGAATCCTCGGTACCCTCTCTTCCATCAACTGCATAACCTCTCACCCTGGAATACGAGCTTCACAAGAAATGACACATTCAAGAATCATTTGGTCGGATATCAACAAAGACATCGGGAGTTGGACTCACACCTGTGTCAAGTGCCAGGCTGCGCAAGCACGAGCAAGCCAATTTGGGCGCCGATTTTTGACAAACTTCGACCCTGTTGTCGACATCAAAAATCGTAAGCCCAGGGGTCATTGACTTCCATTGGCACAGCAGCCACATGCGCACACACTCGCGCACACATGCCTGCGCACACACACACACGTACAAATGCCTGCGGACACGCGCACAAACACGCCTGCGGACTCACACGCATGCGCGCGCACACACGCCTGCGGACACACACGCACTCGCGCACACTCGCGCACACGAGCACACACTCGCGCACACGAGCACGCACTCGCGCACACAAGCCATTCTGGGCACCGATTTTTTGACAAGCTTCGACCTTGTTGTCGACATTAAAAATCGTAAGCTCAGGGACTCATTGAGTTCGATTTAATTGGCACTGCAGCAACACGCTCACACACGCACGCGCACATGCACCAGCTTTCCTGCTACACACCATTCTACGACCTCGACCACTACAACAACAACAACTACGCCTACAACTCCACGCTACTGATACGTTCTACAACTTCTCCACAATGCAAGCGGACGCCCTAAGAAGACTGTATCGTTCCTCCTTCCTCGTCACTAAGGAGGGGAGTATTGTAGCAGACAACCTTTATGTATATGATTGAGCATATTCCAGGTTGACTATAAAATATATCACATGATCATATTCCAGGTTAGCTTCCAGGTTAGCTATAAAACTCTATATGCAATGTAGAACCTGAAGAAATAAACAGACTAGACTAGGCCAACACAAAACTTATTTGTCATTAACCCTAAGTGAAGATAACAAACATCTTCACTACATCGTAACAACCGTTACAATAGCAACCTTGTAATATTCTGAATACTTTTAATAATAGCCTGTTGTATTGAAATATTGGAATTTGACTATGAAACCCTTTTTTTGTCATTTGTCTCTTGGTAGCAAAAATTATTATTTGGTCTGTATCTCTCTTCTCCGTGTGTATCTCTCTTTTCTGTGTGCATGTAATATACTTATATAATTATATAAGCCAGTACACACACACATAACATAATAATGTTGGTGACAGAGGTTCTATTGGTTTTATCTGTCATGAGTTGCGAGAGAACTATATTCATAATTATTTAAACATTGTAATAGTTCCATTAAGTAATGCATGGGATGCACAGTTGAGGTTTCATCGGACATGTTAATAAAGAAGCTGGCAACTATTTTCAACATTTCTTAAAATTAAACTTTATTGAAGGCGAGTTAAGGTCTGATATCCTGTGTTTCCCATCATACAACACCTTCCCAATACTCACACCGTTGTATTTGATGAAGTATTGGTCTTTACTGTCTTCTGCTACAAGATTGATATTAGTGTGACATTCCATAATTATACACTCTACCAATACTCACACCGTTGTATTTGATGCCGTATTGGTCTTTACTGTCTTCTGCTACAAGGTTGATATTAGTGTGACATTCCATATACACTCTACCAATACTCACACAGTTGTATTTGATGCCGTTTTGGTCTTTACTGTCTTCTGCTACAAGGTTGATATTAGTGTGATTTTTCATATACACTCTACCACTACTCATACCGTTGTATTTGATGCTGTATTGGTCTTTACTGTCTTCTGCTACAAGGTTGATATTAGTGTGAATTTCCATATACACCTTGCCTCGTGACCTGACTGACTGCACCACCTTACACATCTTCAGGTCATCAGGACTGCCAACATGTTGGAGAGGGAATATTTCCACACTCAGTATTCAATACCCTTACCAGTTTAGTGGTTTTCAACCAACTCATAATCTTCTTGGAGTATCAAAACTAATTTGGGCTAACGAGACTAGAGTCAACGTCAATCTCTAATTAATGCAAAAAAAAAAAAAAAAAAAAAAACAGTTGACAAGCCTGTGGGTGCCAGACGCAATCTCCCTGGCCTCTGCTCACATGTATTATCTGCCAGAATAAAAAAAATTCGCTACCTAGAAACAGATGAAATACTGAGGGATTTATAGTAAATTATCAAACAGCACGTGTTCAATATATTCAATGCAACGAGCTATTATTAAAAGTATTCAGAATATTACAAGGTTGCTATCACGTGAGGGATAATGAGAGCCTTGATATTTGACACGATTATAAATTGTTAGGTAGATACGGGGGAAATGGAAGTGTGTGTTAGTGGTATCAACACTTGACACATGTAATATAAAGGTATTCACATTTGCTTCATTTAATAAAGAGCATTCTGGTTCATGATTCTTATTCAGTTATTGTGTAAGTATTTTTCAGCGTTTAGTGCTTGATAATAACCATTAAATATTATACGAAAAAAGTATACAATAATATTACCTCAGTTGTTTTTGTGTTACATCATAATATGAAAAAGTTAATCTTACCTTTAATGATGTTAATAATTGACACGAATATCGGTATATAAATAATTGATAACCGGGTTTATTTTCGTACTTTTATTAAAGCTTCCACTCATTTTTCACCTCCCCAAGAATAATTTCTCACCTCTCTTGTATAGACACCTCCCCTACCCTCCTCAAATCCCTCCTTACTTCTCCCTCCCACCAGTGAATGGTTCGAGCGAGCAGAGCTCACAACTAGTGTTTCGGGGTTATCTCAGCCAACATTGACAACGCTGGGTGGGCCTCACGGGAGTGTGAACGTCAGAGGTGGTGTGGTGTGGGTTGTGTTTGGAGGAAGGTTGGTTTGCTCGAAACATTATCCCAACACATGCTTCGTCTCATCTACCATTAGTTACAAATGTGTCGAGCAAATCAACTTCATCTCTCAAGCGCCATCACTGACGTCACGTACACTGTTGCCAGAACCGATATCACAAGTATAAGAAGATGACTGGCCTGTGGGGGTCTTAATTTTTATGAGTGACTGTACAAGTTGGCACTCAGATATCGAGTATATTGTGTGTGTCTGTGTGTGTGCAAGCTGGCACTCAGATATCACGTATATATATTGTGTATGACCTAACCAACCGAGCTGTATACAGTTGGTAATAATGCCACCCGGATATCACAGAGAATTAAGGTGTGACAAACAGGAGAGAGAGAGTCGGGAGTCGGAAGGGAAAGTGGGGGGAGGGACAAAAGACAAAAGAGTGAGTGAGTGAGTGAGTGAATGCCTTTTATAGACGCTCAGGCAACCCTAAAAAATATCGCTAATGATGAATTCGTGTGGTTAAAAACATGAATGACTGTGTGTCTGTTTTTCACTCTCTCTATGAATGACCTCTCATGTATAATATAGGTCCCTCAAACTTTTTTTTTTTTTTTTTTTTTTTTTAATTTGGAGTTAATGTAGGCCTCCAAACTCAACTATAAAACACATCTCTTGTATAATTTCATATGGAAGGGTTCTGTTTCCTGGCATAGTTTGGAGGAATCAGTAGCCTTCAGATTCCCATAATAGGTTACTCCCATTAAAGACTTAAGGGGGTGCGGGGGGTTTTTGGGGGGTGCGGGAGTAAGGGGACAGGCTGGGGGGGGGGGTTAGGAGGGTGCGGGAATAGGGGACAGGCTTTCTACCCACCCCAAGCCTGTCCCCCTATTCCTGCACCCCCCAGTCTCCCCCCCCCCAAAGTCTGTCCCCTACTCCCGCACCCCCTTAAGGGACCCTGTGATGTAGTCAGAAATTTGGGGGTAAATGAGTCCTTTATATATTGCCACGAAACACTATTGGTATGTACAGCCACAATCAAATATCCACCGACACTTTCCTTCCATCGTAGTAAATATCTTGGTAATAAAGAGCAACACGTGTATGATTTTGCAGCACCTCATAATGATAATAATTGAGGGGGTTGAGTTGACGTAAGGTGTTGTTGTATGATTATATTTTGATATGATACTAATTTATTTACACGATGGAAGGAAAGTGTCAGTGATTATTTGATTGTGGCTGTACATACCTATATAGGGAAGGAGCGTGTTTCGTGGCATAGTCAGGAGGAATCAGAAGCCTCCAATTCTCTTACAAGATCACAGGGTCCTTAAAGGGGTAATTCACTTTTGGTACATACATACATTAGAGCGCCTTGAGTCCTCCAAAGTATGCCAGGAAACAACAGGACCAGATTAACAAAAATATTGGTGGCCTGTTGTTGCTTGGAATAGTTTGGAGGAATCAGTTGCTCCAGATTTACCATCACTACTAATTTTGTTCATATTCTTATTTATTTAAGGGGAAAGTACAGTGTTGGTGAATCTAGAGCAACTGATTCCTCCAAACTATTCCATGCAAAAACAACCCAATATTATTTTTTTTTTCATCTGATCTGACACACACACTTATTATGAGACAGGATAAACGTTGTAATTGGTTCATTGGTATGTCAGATGATTCTCAACTACACACACACACACACACACACACACACACACACACACAGCCTGAATACTTATTATGAGACAGGATAAACGTTGTAATTGGTTCACTAGTATATCAGATGATTCACAACTACACACACACACACGCACCATGCACCTGGATATTAATTTTGAGACCGGAAGTTGTCCAAGCTTCAACAACAAGACCTGCCAGGATCCGTATTATGTCTCATGCCTGTACAGTAAGTGGGTCATAGTGAGAACAATAATCATAAAAGAATTTGAGAGGCTGATGTTAAGGTGGAAAGAAAGTACAATGTTGGCAAATCTAGAGCAAGTGATTCCTTCAAGCTATTCCAAGCAACAGAACACCATTATTTTTGTTCGTCTGGTACTGTTTCATGGCATAGTTTGGAGGAATCAAGGCGCTCCAAAGTACCAGAAGTGAATTACCACCTTAAAGGAATGCGCAGGAGCGAGTAAGAGCGAGCAAGTAAGTTACGTACGAGTGAGTGAGAGAGGGAGAGAAGGAAGCATCAGAGTGAGAGTGGTAGTGGTGTGTGACGGTGGGTGTTGGTTGGTTGGGAGAGGAGCTAGACACTGCATGGGGACCTGGTGGTGTTGTTGATGTTGGTGGTGGTTTTGTGTGAGAAAAAAGAGGAAGAGTAGAAAACACATGTAGTTGGTTGGCTGGGAGGTGTACGGGTGGGTGGGGTAAAAAAAAAAAAAAAAACTACTATCTTCAGCAGCAGGAGTAGAAGAAGAAGAGAAGAGAAGAAACCTGAAAAATATAAAAGGCGTAGTAGAAGGGTTAACAGAAGCCCCCTCCCTCCCTACCCCCGAAGAAGGTGCTGCAGAAGGGGTCAACAATTATTCTATAGGTCATGTGGACAGGGAACCAAACGCCATGTGGACAACCCCTCTGTCTGGGTGAGTTAAAATTAAGGGGGACGTTTAGTTTTGTGTTGGTATAATTATCTGGAGCAACTGAATCCTCCAAACTATTCCAAGCAACAGAACACTACATTATTTTTTGCTCTTAATTCTGGCCCTGTTTTGTGTTGGTATAATTATCTGGAGCAACTGAATCCTCCAAACTATTCCAAGCAACAGAACACTATTATTTTTTGCTCTTAATTCTGACCCTGTTTCCTAGCATATAATATACTTTGGAGGAATCATGGCACTCCAATTATGTACTAAAAAAGAATTACCACCTTAATAAATAATATCAGGCAACAATGCATGTATAAATAAATGAGGAGGAGTAGTTAGTAAGGAAAGGAGAATGAAGAAGAGGAGGAGTTAGTAAGGAAAGGAGGAGGAGGAGGAGGAGAAATTAGTAAAGAAAGAAGGAGGAGGAGGAGAAGTTAGTAAGGAAATTAGGAGTAGGAGGAGGAGTTAGTAAGGAAAGGAGGAGAAGGAGGAGGAGAGATTAGTAAGGAAATTAGGAGTAGGAGGAGGAGGAGTTAGTAAGGAAAGGAGAAGTAGGAGTTAGTAAGGAAAGGAGAAGTAGGAGTTAGTAAGGAAAGGAGAAGTAGGAGTTAGTAAGGAAAGGATTAGGAGGAGGAGAAGTTAGTAAGGAAAGGAGGTGGAGGAAGAGTTAAGGTACTAAGGAAAGGAGGAGTAGTTAGTAAGGAAAGGAGGAGGAAGAAGAGTTAAGGTACTAAGGAAAGGAGGAGTTAGTAAGGAAAGGAGAAGTAGGAGTTAGTAAGGAAAGGAGGAATAAGTAAGTAAAAGTAAAAATAAATATTATGTAAAATCCAAACTCTTTCAATACAATGCAACCTTTCCTTATAATCCTTCACGGCCTTCGTCAGGTATGAACGCCCCTGAGGACTTGGCACCACTGATCCTGCCCCACTGGTACCACTTCCCGCAGCCCTCACCCCTCACCCACACCATACTGGGCATCATCTTCACTCTTCTCACCCCCATAGCACTCATTGGAAACCTTACCGTCATTATCCTTTACTTCAGGTGAGAGAAATTATTAGGGGGTATCATTTTTCTGTAATATATATTTTTTTTTTTTTTCTGTTCTTGTGTTCGTGTTTAATTTTCTCATAAAGGGAGATTTTCTTGTTGGAAATTATTAGGGGGTATCATTTTTTTTTTTTTTTCCTGTTCTTGTGTTCGTGTTTATAAAGGGAGATTTTCCTGTTGTTTTTTATAAGGGAATCAATTTTCTGTTTTTGTGTTTCGTGTTTAATTTGCTTATAAAGGGAGATTCTCTTGTTGGTGTTTATAATAGGGGGAATCAATTTTCTGTTCTTGCATGTTTGTATACGTGATTGTTTTAACCATTTTAATAGTAATAAAATAAATAATGTTTTTTATACCTAGGTAGGCTACATATTAATTATTATATATCCTAATAATAAATAATTGTTTCAATATAATTATACACTGTACTACCAAAACCTACTACTACTACTACTACTACTACTACTACTACCACTACTTCTACTACTACTACTACTACTACTAATAATAATAATAATGATAATGATAATAACTGTTTCTATCTATACACTATACTACCAAACCTACTACTACTACTACTACTACTAATAATAATAATAATAATAATAATAATAATAATAATAATTGTTTTTACTATACAGGAACCCACGTCTTCAAAACTCCTCCAATATGCTGGTAATGAATCTGGCCACAGCTGACTTTCTTATGATGTCTAAGGCTCCTATCTTTGTCATCAACTCATTCACACAGAGACCTTACACGGGCAGACTGGGTGAGTACGTGAGAATTTACTAGTGTGTGTGTTTATATAGGATGTGTGTGTGTGTGTGTGTGGGTATTTGTGTGTGTGTTACAGACGTTTATATAATATTATATATTGTGTGTGTGTGTGTTATAGGGGTGTGTATAGTATGTGTGTGTGTGTGTGTTACAGGGTGTTTATATATATATATAGTGTGTGTGTGTGTGTTACAGGGGTTGATATATATATATATATATATATATATATATATATATATAGTGTGTGTGTGTGTTACAGGGGTGTGTGTATAGTGTGTGTGTGTGTGTGTTGCAAGGGTGTGTATAGTGTGTGTGTGTGTTACAGAGGTTTATATATATAGTGTGTGTGTGTGTGTGTGTGTGTGTGTGTGTGTGTGTGTTACAGGGGTGTGTATAGTGTGTGTGTGTGTTACAGGTGCATATATATATATGTATGGTGTGTGTACAAGTGGCAGAATGAGTGTGTACAGAGTGTAATAATGTGTACATACAGAATAATTTAATATGTACTAAGTTACTAACCCCCCGTTGTGTAATGTGTATATACAGGGTGTGAGGTGTATGGAGCAGTGTCCCTGTTCTCTGGTCTGTCTGCTATTTGGTTCCTTACTGCCATTAGTCTGGACAGGTATCGTGTTGTAAGACTGTCCATCACTGCATCAACATCTTCAAGAGTACAGGTAGGTAGGTATAGGTAGGGAGAGAGAGAGAGAGAGAGAGAGAGAGAGAGAGAGAGAGAGAGAGAGAGAGAGAGAGAGAGAGATTGTGAGATTGTGAGAGTGAGTGAGTATGTGTGTGTTTATGTGTGTGTGTGTAGTGGTAATAAACATACATATATACATATACGATACAGTCACGCACATACATCCACGATACAGTCACGCACACATACTTATTCGTACATGATAAAGTCACACACACACACACACACACACACACACACACACACACACACACACACACACACTCCAGGGTACAGGGGAAGGTGGCTGAGTGGTTAGTGTGCTGGACTCGTAACCCATTGGTTGGGAGATCGAATCCACTCAAATGAAGAGCTGAGAATATATGCTCTTCCAACTCTAGTTTCAGGCACTAACTATAAGGCCACCGAATGTCGTAAAACACCCTCACTGCCACGGTACCATAACAGCTGCAGTATTTGGAAATTACCCTCATTTCCCTCCCACTGTGGCTGGGTACCAGTGTGGAAGTCGTGACATGTGTGTGTGTGTGTGTGAGAGTAGCAGTTGACCTGGGCCACGGTAAAAGGCATGATCAAGCCTATGTCCAGTGTCAGAACATTAAAAAAAAAAAAAAAATGCACCTTTCTCTGTAAATCCTCTCTTTTAACACTCTCCATTAATCTTACCACAACACCCATACCCATACAAAAGGATACGAGTACAGACAACACTTCCTATCACCTCCATACAACACCCAACCATACACCTAACTACTATATAGGGGGTCAACTTGAACACACACACACTCACACACACTGAGACATACACACACCTACCCACGAGTATACAGTAGACAGAGGGCCGACTTCACTTTACATCAAGGAGTAGAGAACAGATCTGATTACACTGTCAACACCCGGATTCATTTAACCTAACAAGTGAACATAATGAATCAGCTGGTGTGAGGAGAGGACGGAAAGGAAGTGAGGGAGTGAGGGCCAAGTGTGTCTCTCTTAAGAATGTCCCATCGTGTGTCCCTCCTTCTGTGTACACCAAACAGGGAGGAAAGTACTCTAATCTCTCTCTCTCTCTCTCTCTCTCTCTCTCTCTCTCTCTAATGTTCTTGAATACGTCCCTTTACTATGACACTATCTATATATTACTGTTATTATTATTATTACTGTTACTGTTATTATTATTATTACTGTTATTATTATTATTACTGTTATTATTATTATTATTACTGTTATTATTATTATTATTATTATTATTACTGTTATTATTATCATTAGTACTGTTAATATTATTATTATTACTGTTATTATTATTATTATTATTACTGTTATTATTATTATTATTACTGTTATTATTATCATTATTATTATTATTATTATTATTATTACTAATATTATTAGTATTATTAGTATTACTGTTATTATTATTATTACTGATATTATTATTATTGCTATTATTATTATTACTGTTATTACTATTATCATTACTGTTATTATTATTATTATTATTGTTTATGTATACAGGTTCGTCCAATGGTAGGTGTGGTTTGGGTGATGTCTGGTGTGGTGACAACATTGCCTCTCCTCGGATGGAATCGATATGTACCCGAGGTTAGTATTCTAGAGTATAATATTTTGTTCACATCAACATGAAACAGACGCATTAAAAACCAGGCCCCTCATTGAGTATAGGGTATTGGATGAGATGTTGTGTGTGTGTGTGTGTGTGTGTGTGTGTGTGTGTGTGATAGGATGAGATGTTTTGTGTGTTTTGTGTATGTGTGTGTAGGATGAGATGTTGTGTGTGTGTGTGTGTGTGTGTGTAGCATAGGGTAGGATGAGACGTTGTGTGTGTGTGTGTGTGTGTGTGTGTGTGTGTGTGTGTGTGTAGCATAGGGTAGGATGGGATGTTGTGTGTGTGTGTGTGTGTGTGTGTGTGTAGCATAGGGTAGAATGAGACATTGTGTGTGTGTGTGTGTGTGTGTGTGTGTGTGTGTGTGTGTGTGTGTGTGTAGCATAGGATAGGATGAGATGTTGTGTGTGTGTGTGTGTGTGTGTGTGTGTGTGTGTGTGTGTAGCATAGGGTATTGGATGAGATGTTGTGTGTATGTGTGTGTTTGATAAGAGACCATTTGAAGTGTGTCTGTTTCATGTATCTACAACTGTACCACACTTATAAAACCTTCCTTCCTTCCTTCACTGGGTACCTAACACATATACATTTTGATACATTGGAGTGCCTTGATTCCTCCATAAATAAAATATGCCAGGAAACAGGACCAGATGAACAAAAATAATGGTGTTCTGTTGCTTGGAATAGTGTGGAGGAATCATTTGCTCCAGATTTACCAACACTGTACTTACCTCTCAATGTGGAAAGTTTTGTTAGTGGGTTATATATACTGCTTCCTCCACATTAGACCACGAAACAGAACCTCCACTAAATTAACATTGAGATAATCTGCATCTTGTATATATATATTGTAAAATGTGTGTGTGTATATATGTGTGTGTATTCTCTTATATACAGGGTGTATTATGAAGGGGTACTGTTGTCATATAAGTGTATTTTCATAGAGTAATATGTATACTGTATATATATGTATGTGTATATATTTCCTAATGTCTACAGGGTGTTTTCATAGAGTAAGATGTATACTGTATATATATATGTATGTA
>JAWQEG010003349.1:0-172500 GCA_033782935.1 Petrolisthes cinctipes | reverse complement strand
GTAGGGAAATGCTGAGGCTTGCAGGTAAGATTATGTCGGTAAAGTTTACCTAACCTCCAAAAGATATTAATCATATTTCGTCGAATATTATTTATAGGGGCCTAGTATTATCCCTCTGCATTGAAAATATGATTCAATGTACGTTATAGAACATCACATAAATATTGCAATCATAATAAAACTTATTAGGATGAAATAAATAAGGCCTCTTTGGTCCGAAAACGATATTAGGCTTCCACTCCCTCCGAAGCTCACCGCCATTTGACAACACAAGTTAAAATAGTTTTTATCAGTATTCATTGTACTTTACTGAGATCACACACAGCATACTTTATACAACAAAATATACTCAAAATTATATTTTATATCTCTGGTGTAAATTAATGCTATACGTCGCGATACACCCTGTATATATGAACTAACAACAACACACGTACAGTACAATAATTACTACTAACTTACTTACATAATATATGCACGTATATATGAACTAACAAAAACACACATACAGTACAAAACTTACTACTATATAACTTACTTACATATATATGCACGTATATATGAACTAATATCAACAACACACGTATACAGTCCAATAATTCCTACTAACATATGCATCCATCATGTGTACCAACAGGGATGTACACGAACAGAAATACGAGTAGCAGCCTTGATGTGCCTATGGACCCTCTCCTGGACCCCCTATGCTATCATGGTGTTCGTCTCTGTAGTCACCAATAACACCAAAGTTACTCCCATCATGGCTACCATACCTTCTGTCTTCTGTAAAGCCTCGGCCTGTTTTAATCCTTACGTGTATGGTCTCTCTCTCCCAGCATTCAGGTACCAATAACAAGTGTATTGATATATAACATGTGCTTGGGGGACATTTTCATTTTATTTTTTGTTACTATTATTATTGTTATTTATTATTTGTGATGTTTTATTTTTATTGTTATTATTATTATTATTATTATTATTATTATTATTATTTGCATGTGATGTTTTATTTTATTGTTTTTTTATTATTATTATTATTATTATTATTATTATTATTATTATTATTATTATTATTATTATTATTAACTGTACTTCCTTATTAATGTGGTTATATATATACAGGAAGGAATTGACTAGACTGTTGGTACATAAATAAGAGATAATTAACTATACTTCCTTATTAATGTGGTAATATAAACACAGGAATACAGGAATAAATACAGGGATAAATACAGGAAGAAACTGTTGGTACATAAATAAGAGATAATTACGTACTGTACTTCCTTTTTAATGTGGTAATATAAATACAGGAAGGAATTGGCAAAACTGTTGGTACATAAACAAGAGATAATTAACTATACTTCCTTATTAATGTGGTAATATAAATACAGGAAGGAATTGGCAAGACTGTTGGTACCTGAGTGGAGAAGCCTAAACACTTTACCACCAAGAACAACAAGGGATATACAACAACTGAACCGAACGAGTCGATTACCCCTCGCCACACTCCTAGCCAGACCTACATCAAGAGCAGCAACAACACTCACAAGGTCAGTATTGGTGACATGCATCTTAGGTCAATGTATGTTTGGTTCACCAGGAAAACTTAATTGTACGTGTTGGGTCATGCAGTGTTTGCTTGCGTAAGGGGAAAAGTTATAGGTTAGGTCAAAAATGTATGTTTGGTCATCGGGTAATCTTAGGTCAGGTCTACTATACATATTTTTGTTCTTATTTGTTAGGTCAGTGTTTGCTTGCGTAAGGGGAAAAGTTATAGGTTAGGTCAATGTTTGTTTGTTCATTGGGTAATCTTAGGTCAGGTCTACTATACATATTTTTATTCTGATTATCATTTATGTATTTATATATTTCTTAATTACTTCTTCTCACCATCATATAGTTCTGAAAGTGGCCACCTAACTTCAGCATCTATCATCTCTTCAACTACCTCCCTGACCTTTATTCATTCACGCATTTTATTTACATTTTTATTTCTTTTACATATCTATTTCTTTTCTTTTTAATAATTTCTTCTCACCATCATATAGTTCTCTGAGTGTGCTGGCCACCTCACCTCAGCTTCTATCATCTCGTCGTCTACCTCCCTGACCTTTATTCATTCATTTTTCATTCATCTTATTCATATGTCTATATATTTCTTAAGGGACCTTGTGATGTAGTCCTTAAGGGGGTGCGGGAGTAGGGGACTGCCTTGGGGGGGGGGTGTTTGAGGGGTGTGGGAATAGGGGGACAGGCTTGGGGGGGGGGGTAGAAAGCCTGTCCCCTATTCCCGCACTCCCCTACCCCCCCCCCTCCCAAGCCTGTCCCCCTACTCCCGCACCCTCCTAAACCCCCCCCCCAAGCCTGTCCCCCTTATTCCCACACCCCCTTGATCACCTCTTCTCACCATCACATACAGTTCGGATTGTGGCCACCTAACTTCAGCATCTCTCATCTCGTCGTCTACCTCCCTGACCTTTATTCATTCATGCATTGTATTTACATATTTATTTCTTTTCTTTTTAATCACTTCTTCTCACCATCACATACAGTTCGGATTGTGGCCACCTAACTTCAGCATCTCTCATCTCGTCGTCAACCTCCCTAACCCCAGCCTCGGTACAGAGATTTATGCTACCCAACGGTGACATAGTGTTGGGGATGAGTTACAGAGAGGCCAAGAAGAGGAATGCCAAGAGGAAAGATGCATTTAAACTACTTAGATTCCCCTGTGCTCCTTCACGTCACATTACAACCATAGTGTAACGTTAATTAAGGTGGTAATTCTTTTTGTGTTACATTGCATGGAGTGCCTTGTTGATTCCTCCAAAGTATGCCAGGAAACAGCACACACCAGATGAACAAAAATAATAATGGTGTTCTTCATGTTGCTTGGAATAGTTTGGAGGATTCAGTTGCTCCAGATTTACCAATTACACAAAACTTTTTCCCCCTTAATACACTCAATTTTCTTGTTGTTATGAACCCTTAATGTATGTATGTATGTATGTATGTATGTATGTATGTCACAGGGGTTAATTGGTGTGTATACGAATTCCTGAGGCTGTCTGTACATCACCTTTACATTTCCTCAACCCTCAGATATCGAGACATTCAAAACATGCAGTGTGAATAATGAAACAAATTAAGGAACCAAACAAAAACAATATCAAGGAGAGACATTTTTTTTTTTTTTTTTTTTTTTTTTTTTTTTTTTTTTTTTAGTTGGTGAATTAATTGGATGGAAGGTCTCTATATATAGCTCTGATTCCTCCACACTATGTCACGAAACAGTTAGTAGATCCCTTATTAATATCATTGAAGGTGTTTGTTGTCTGACATAGTTAGGAGGAACCACCAGCTGTGTAGCCCTAAAGTTAACTAACAATATAACCTTCCCTTTTCCTCTTAATTAAGTAAGTGAATTAGTAGGACTCATTGACGATCGAAATGTATTCCTGGTGTGTATGAAGTAGGGCCGTTGTCACATTATGCAGCTCCACCGTAACGTCGAAGCCACAAATCCTGTACCGTTTCACATTGTATGGTTTAAGCACAATTTGTATTAATATACAGTACAGTACATGACTAATTACTATGTATAAGAGTAAGGAAAAAAAAGATACCAAAGATTTTCTTGGCTTGTCTTGGACGCTTTGAATAAATAAATCCATGTCAAATATGGTAATTAGTCATTTTAAAGGAGTGGTACCCGAGTGGCGCCGGTGTGGTGTGGTTGGACAGTGTGACCACGTATACAGTACAGTACATAAAACTGTGTGTGTTTTGCCATGATATGCGGCACGATGCGGCGTCGCCCCTCGGCTAGATGCGACGCGGTGCGGCGAAGCCTATATAGGGGTGTCACACCTCTCATTGGTTTGTATGTGTTATCACCAATAATGTGACAACGGCCTAATGTAAATAAATTGTACACAAACGAAGTGTTTTGTATTATTATTATTATTATTATTATTTTTATAATCATTATTATTATTATTATTATTATTTTTATTATTTTTATTTTTATAATAATAATAATAATTATTATTATTATTATTATTATTATTATTATTACAATACACGTGTTTATTTATGTGCGTGTTTATGATTTAGCTAAGTAAGGTAACAAGGGGGAATATGGGTAACATATATCATTATACTGTAAGGTAAACTGACCAATGCACCTACAGTATACTGTATATTCTCACTCTTCAAAACAATAACATCATATTAACACATTATAGTCAGTAATTTGTATGAGTTATCCATATGTGTATTGAAACTTGTGTCTACGAGTGTACGCGTTTCATACACGGGCAGATTTTCTTGTTGTTGAATGGGAAGGCTATTTTATGATTCCTCCTTACTATACCAGAAAACAGACGCACTCAATGGTATACAGTCAATTCTGATTTTACACTGGGATGACGTATGTGAAATAGAGTGTGTGTAATGAATGTATGAACTGTAAACACTTATTGTGCACTATATTAAACACACATAAAACCAGTGTACTGTACAATGAGGGTTTTCTGTACACAGTTTCATTACACACCCAATATACAAGTGTAAAATGAGAGTTCACTGTCCTAATAGGGATCTGTTTCGTGGCATTGTTTGGAGGAATCACAGACCTTCCAATTCACCAACAAGAAAATCTCCGCTTAAATGTTGTGTAGGAGAGAGAGAGAGAGAGAGAGAGAGAGAGCCAAGGTAAATTAAAGATGGACAGATACAAGGATGAGGAACTGATTCTCATCCTTGTATAGATTAGGGGTACTGAGGGTTGGCCTAGGGTGAGACAATAGACAGAACCGGGACTATAGCTGTAACAAATGGACATCAGCACTAACTATAAAAAAAAAAGTAGGTCTAATAAATTAATAATAATGTTTGAGTACAACAGCAGGATTAGCGGAGGATTACCATAACAAAAACGCACTTCTCGCTTATTATATATATATTTAAATGTCATATTGCTGACTTGCCAGTTGTTTATCTAGCTCTTGTTGCCCGGATATTCCAAATCTTAGATAGAGCTGTAACACGAGTGGGTCAGAGCGATTTGAAATTTTTTTCAGGTGTCAGGGAATCGGTGTGTATATACAATTTAAATATAAATGGTGTTTTATAAAATTGATTCACTTGTATTTCATGGATTATATTTACGTAATTTGGTCTAGTTGTATTAAATAACAATCAAAGCCATACTAATTGTTATAATTAATTTTAAGCTCGTAGCTGTCCTTCAATGTTTACAATTGTCAAACATGGCGTCTTCACCTCGGACAGATGATCAAAGTATTAATGGTGAAGCCTCCAGTTCCACAAGGCCAAGGGAATGGATTAGATTAAATGTAGGGGGAACACATTTTCTTACAACAAGAACTACATTATGTAGAGACCCAAGTTCCTTCCTATGTCGACTTGTACAAGAAGACCCTGAACTACACACTGACAAGGTGGGCAGGTTTATACCTTTAATTCACCACAACAACATTATTCTCATCAATAACCATTATTGGAGTATTGTTTTTATCATCCTGTTAATGTGTATATATTTATTTCATATTAAATTCAGAGCTAGAGAGGCGTAAGAAATAATAAACCACATTGATTCTGAAGGAAATTTGTAATTCGTCAAAGTTTAAGAGGAGATTTGGTGATTCCTCCAAACTATGCCACGAAACAGATCCCCTGTTGGTATCACTGAGAGGATGTCTGTATTCTGCCACAGTTAGGAGGAAGCAGTAGCCTTCTAATTCACCAACAATCGAATCTCCCATTAACCATTATGTTTTTTGGGCTAATATTGCGAATATCTGCGTCAGCGAACTACTGGTTAGGTTAGGTTGGGTTTGGTAGGGTTCATTTATCGTTATCAGTACCCAGTGGAATTTTATTCTTTGTGGAAACGTATTATTTGAAAAATATTTCAATTTTATTATACGACTTATTTCAGTAGCGGAGGGACGAACTGAGGTCGGGCAGAAAGTGTTACCAGGTCTCTGTCGAAATTTTGAAATGGCCTGTAGACAGTTGTGTACATTATGCCTGACTTGCCCAATCAGGCTACTTTTGGCTAGTATCCACAGGATCTATTTTATTTTTAAAGTTCCAGAAGGACACTAGGTTAGGTCTCGGAGGTAACCGTAGTCTAGGTAAGGTTAGGTTAAGTCAGTTTATTTCATCTAGTGATCAAAACAATTAATATTTTCCCAATTTAAAATGATTGAATTTCCCGCCTAACTGGGTTACTTAATGAACATTATTCATACTATTTCCCAAGTGTGGACAAATTTGCCTAAAACATGGAAGTATCCCAGCATCTGGCAACACTGCATGTGGAGGTTAGAACCCGCTCCCATTTCAAAGTAAATACATACAAAGGGAAATACAAACATGCTTTATACGTATTTCCATAAAATGAAAAGGAAAAAGAAACGGGTGATTTCGATTTCCAGAAAGTGTGAAAATCGAGGATGCAGATAATCACTATACAGTATTTAACATTTTTTGGGTGGTGTGTTGTGCTGAGATTTGAGCAATTTTTAACCTTCATTTTATTCAGTAATTGGTAATAGTTAATAAGAGCCACAGAAAAGGAAGTTACCAATTTGCTTCCTACCGGTATTTTGGTTGGTGGTCGTTAATACTTTATGTAGTAATTTCCCAGTGCATTTTGACCATGTTTTAATTCCCTCCTCCTATTTTCCCAGGTTAGGTCCCGGTAGTTTGTCCTGGTCCAGATTAGGTTAGGGTAGGTCAGATTAGGTAAAGTCAGACTAAATCCACAACATACCAGTATAAATATTAATTACTTAATGTGGTATTTACTTGTTTTATCCATCAATTCAGCTTCTTGGGAAGGGGGAGAATCAAACATGATAAAAATACATTGGCACACTTATATTTCATCATAAAAAAACAGGGAATAATGGACTATCCAAAAAGTTGAGAAAAAATTGTGTTTTCCATTTCTGTGGCTATTGTTAAATTTTACCCAGAAATACTTTACAGTATCCTTAATTAAAATTGATATTGCAGACCATGGGAATATTGGGTGTTAGATGGTGGTGAATGGCAACACAATAAATATATAGATTATCCATCACCTCATTTTACACTCAGTTCCTCAATGAAGACCACCAAATGTTCCCAGGCTTGTGTTATTTATTACCATCAACACTAAGTGATTTACTGTGACTGTGTTAAAAGGATAATGTTAAAATAATTCATCTTATATCGAGGGCTTACCGTCAAACCATTCTGAGCTGAATACTGTACAACTATCATCTAGCTTTAAGCAATATAATTATAACTTAGCTAAAATGTCATTGTGAATGTCATTAATTAAGTTGAGATTCTTTTATTGGTGAATTGGAAGGTCACTGATACCTCTAAACTTTTGCATGAAACAGATCCCTTATTAGAACCATTATTGAAGGCATCTGTTTTGTGGCCTAGTTAGGAGGAATCAGCAGCCTTCCATATCACCAACAAAAGAATCTCTCCCCTTAACAAAAGTTTCATTGATGTCATTGCAGGATGAAACCGGTGCCTACCTGATTGACAGAGATCCCACGTATTTTGGTCCAGTGCTAAATTATTTAAGGCACGGGAAATTAGTCATAAATAAAGATTTAGCAGAGGAAGGTGAGCATATTCAGTATATATTTTTTACCGTATTTTTCTTGTAAGATTATTGATTTTAGAAAAGGATTCTTTCATGTTTCTCCATGGTTAACATTATATTCAGGGGGGGAGATTCTCTTGTTGGTGAATTAGAGGGCTACTGATTCCTCCAAAGTACTGTATATATGCCAGGATGACCATAATAAAAAGAATAATGGTGTCCTGTTGCTAGGAAAAATAATTTGGAGGAATTAGTAGCCCCCTAGTTCACCAGCAAGAGAATTTCCCGTTAATTAAAGTAGAGTGTAGCAAATTATATTAACTTTCCTACTTTTGATTAAAATTCTTCCATCAATTAATTGTCTTTGGATTTTTTAAGGGAGAATGTATTGTTGGTGAATTGGAAGGATTCTGATTTCTCGTACTATCTCACGAAACAAATCCCATATTAGTACCATTGAGAGTGTCTGTTTTCTGGTATAGTTTGGAGGAATCAGAAACCTTCCAATTCACCAATAACAAAAGAATCTCCCCTTAATTAAATGTTAACTTGTACAATTATATTTTCTTGCCATTTAATACTATATTTCTATTATTTCTGCTTTACCAGGTATATTAGAAGAAGCAGAATTCTACAACATCACGGAGCTGATTAGATTAGTGAAAGAGCGCATTAACCACAGAGATAACCGACCCCCTAAAGCAGGAAAGAAACACATGTATAGAGTTCTTCAGTGTCATGAAAACGAACTAACCCAGCTGGTCTCAACTATGTCAGATGGTTGGAAATTTGAGCAGGTATGATATTTGTTATTGGTGTATTTAATCCTTAAGAGATCCTGTGATGTAGTCTGAAAATATTGCAACGAAACGCCACCTATAGGGAAGGAGCTTGTTTTGTAGCATGGTCAGGAGGAATCAGAAGCTTTAATTATTATTAGTAGTAGTATTAAGTACTAACAAATGTTTTCTTGCTACCTCACACAGCTCATCAACATTGGGTCACAGTATAGCTATGGGAGTGAAGATCATACTGAATTCCTATGTGTGGTATCCCGGGAGTATTCTTCACCACCTGCCCCTCACCAGTGTCCCTCCGACCGCCCTGACCACATCGACATCCACAACTCAAGGGACTGTAGGAAACTCAACTTTATGTACAATCTCTCAGGCTCACCATAAGACTTTCATACAAGTTCTCAGATTCATCTTTTCCTATATATATCTCTCAGTCCCGGAGCTCTCTGTCTTTGTTGCCTGTGCTATCAGGAATTTGGCTTCTTGCTCCCTCCCTCACTCTGTTATGTCATGGCTGAGCAGTAGTGGCTGATGCTGAACATAGCAGGTCAAAGGAAAAGTTTTCCATCGTTGATATTTTGTTTTAATGGTGAAAAAGTTTGTGTGATCCAGAAATAAAGTAGAGCACTGAATACATTGTATCACAAGTTTATGTTCAGCTTACAGAACTCTGTTAAGCTACCCATCATCATTATGCGTTTCTTCTCCATAAGTCAACACGCACAAAATGTTGCTTCAGGACAAGCAAGTCCAATTCTCATGTGTCCAAGACAGAGTGGCTTTTAAATTAATTGTTATGCACCTCCAACTTTGCCTTGGCCACAGCAGGAGACAGAACAGCATACAGCTTCTAAAGTGGCTCTTGTTTTCATACTCTTGCTTGCCTTACCTGTTAATAATGTGGGAGGAATGAGGCTTGTTCATGCATTTTGTACATTTAGCAAAGACTTTTGGGAATGTTGCTTTACATTTCCCAAAATTTGTGGAGGATAATTGTATGTTGTTGTTATGATATAGGTAATGGGAATATTGTTAGGTGGGTCCGTGACTGACAGCCATTTTTACCAAAGGTAGCTGTTTTTATATACAGTACAGTGAATAAATGTCTTGTGCTTCAGATGAAAAATATGAAAATACACAAGGTCATGAGTGCTTTTGAAAAATGCCATGACATTTGTTAAGACATTACAACAAAATCTTGTAGAGATTCACTACTTTGATACACTTTGAAAGTATTTTATACAGTTTCCTGTTGTAATAACATAGGCTTTAGAAAGGGAAAACTACCATAGACAACACAGTGTATTCATTAAGAAGGGTGAAGTTTTGTAGTAATGAAAATGTTCCTGGTTGGATTCTTGATGATGTAGTGTGAGGGACAAATTCACCATTCAGTACAGTGACTGAATTCTATTTAGTTCTTAATAACCAGCCTTACTCTTGAGTCTTCACAAACACCAGTAACCACCACACTCACAACGGTTATTACATTGTTCTATAACCAAACCTAATAAATAATATATATAGTGTTTTCAAAACCATCAAAGAAATTACAGTACTCACAAACTGCTACACAATTCAGTCACTGTAGTGTTATTTGGTACAGTACTATCAAAGTGACAGAAAGTGCAGTACAGTATATTATCTGTACATTTATCTAGCAAAGGATTTACCTGGGGAGATGTGCTGTCATTATTTTGCTGCACTCTTTTGTATTAGTGTTGATTTGATTTTTGCTTTGCCAAGAGTAAGGTGAGGTGTAATGCTGAAGGGGATAGAACAGTGTTGGTAAATCTGGAGCAAATGATTCCTCCAAGCAATTCCAAGCAACAGGACACCATTACTTTTGTTAATCTGGTCCTATTTCCTGGCATACTGTGGAGGAATCATGGCACTCTAATGTACCAAAAGTGTATTTCCCACTTTAAAATATTCTGTCAGATACAAGATGTACAAATTTGCTTATGTTACTTTATACTGTACAAGAACATTACAGCTATTACCATGGAATCATACTATCTTAATGGGGTAATACACTTTTGGTACATTAGAGTGCCTTGATTTCTCCAAAGTATGCCGGGAAACCGGACCAAATTGACAAAAATAATGGTGGTCTGTTGCTTAGAGTAGTTTGGAGGAATCGGTTGCTCCAGAATTATCAACGCTGTACTTCCCTCTTAACATGAATGGTAAACAAACCCAGAATAGAAATACAGTTTATAGTTATTTTTTTAATATAAGAATAAAGTAACCTGTCATGTGAACATTGCATTGAGATTGTGGGAAATGACGATTGCTAAAATATTGTCCATTAAAAGATGAGGTAAACCCTGGCAGCTGTATATGTATCAGTTATTCATTCTTTATCTGATCTAATTTTGTTTAATGTTCAGGGTCGTAATGTACAGTGTTGGTGATAAATCTGAAGCAAGTAATTCCTCTGTAATACACCAAGCAACAGGATACCTTTATAGCTTATTCAATGGGTCTGTTTCCTATCATACTTTGGAAGAATCAAGGCACTCTAATGTACCAAACATATTCTATCCCCTTAAGTAATCTGGTCTGAAATAATATATCTGCATACACATGTACTGTACATGTACAGTGCAATATTTCTTTGAATTATGTCTTAGCATCATTATAAAGCTATAAAATAATTATAGAATTGGATGGCACTCATATTGTCAGCATTACTCACTCAATAGAGACACAAAGATTACGACCACTGGTGTACAGTAAGCCCTTGATATAAGATGAATAAATTTAGCACATATATCCTCTTTACATAGGCTCAGTAAATTCCTTTTAATGTGTATGGTAATGAACAACAGAAGCCTGGGAAAACATTTGGTGGTTTTCAATGAGGGACTGGGTGTATAATGAAGTGGTAATGGATACAAGTATTGTATTTATTCATTGTATATCCAGGGTCTGTACTAGACATAATATATGTATAAATAAAGCAGTTGATATCTTGTGATGTTGCAAATTGGTGACCATCAGTGATACTGTGATTAATTTTGCACTTAATACCTCATGTGGGTTAGTGTCCTATCTTTTATACAGTACAGTATGCCCTCTATATACAATGAATAAATTTAGCACGTTCCTTTTAACACAGACCCAATAAATAACTTTGTATGGTAATGAATAACAGAAGTCTGAGAAAATATTTGGTGGTCTTCTATGAGGGACTGAGTATAAAATGAAGTGATGGATACAAGTGTTTATTCATTGTATATCGAGGGTCTAAAGTACCAATTATACCTATTCTCTCATTTTACACAGTTATAATGTATAATTATTATATGGGGAGTAGGTTTCTAATTTGTAAACACTGTGGGCAGCTGGTAGGGAAAAATATTCATGCCTCTTGAGTTGTGTACTGTACATGTACAGTTGCGGACACATGAAACCAACACACATGAAATGGGGCCCCTCATTGAGCATAGGGTAGGACGAGACGTTGTGTGTACTGTACAGGCAACGTGTCATATGCTTGATAAGGGTGCCCAATTGAAGTGTGTCTATTTCATGTGTCTGCAACTGTACTAACCATGTCTTTCTATGCTTGATAAGGGGCCCCATTTGAAGTGTGTCTGTTTCATGTGTCCGCAACTGTACCAACCATGTCTTTCACTTATAATTAATACGTACTTACAGTAGTCTTGTGTGTGTCTAGGTTGATAATTGCACCTGAGTGTTTACTAAGGGAGATTTTTATGATGTGAATACAGTAACTCACAAATTAATGTATTGATCTATTCTTACTGTTATCTTTTATTTAAGGAGAGGTTATTTTATTGGTTATTTTGAAGGTTGCTGATTTCTCCAAACTGTGCTACGAAATTACAGATCCCCTAACAGTAACATTGAAGAGCGTCTGTTTTCTGGTATAGTTTGGAGGAATCAGTAGCCTTGCAATTTACCAATAAGAGAATCTCCCCTTGACAAGTATTCTGGTGCCACATAATTATACATTTGTTACCTAGACACACCAGATCATATACTGTACTTGTACCATAATTATATAAGTGAAGAGGATTGGTATTGTATCATTATGTAGTTCTGGTTATTGACATTTTCAGAACCATGACTCAACAACTTCATAAAAGGAGTTATTGCTATGCTTGATTAAGAGGGCTTTATAAGCTCTGAGAATAATATGGAGACTTACATTAGTTCTTTGTACCTTCATAAATTGATGAAACATTACTCTGTGCCTCTCATATTATGGTTATTGATGTATTAATGTTATATTAGTACAGATTAGTCTTATACTGTACCCAATGTCTGTGTATTCCCCACCTTCCTTGTCTCTTCACTAAAGCTTCCAGTACATTACTACCAAGAATAACACATGATAGTGTAATATGGTCACAGAATCATCATCATCATTATCATTTTCAATTTCTGTCTGTGGTTCTGATTCACACTAACACTAACAATAACTCCCCTCATTCCCCTTACAGGAATTATTCTCTTGTAATGATGGGGTCAATAAGCCTCATACTAGACAGTCAATGTTATTTTCACTCTATTTTAGGAGGTACAGTAAATATTTTCACCAAAAAGCATTGCTGTTTGGCTACCATCCAGGATGGGTTTTTGCAACAACCTCAAAAATATGTGCATAACATATTCAGTACAGAATATATCACAGTGGATGAAATCATCTACCGGTACATCTAGATTAGGCAAAATAGAACTGAGGTAATGGTGAATGGAGGGACATAATCCTTTTATATTAGTCACATTGTATAGTTGGACGAACTTGAAAATAGTACACCATAATTATGTGTATGTAAAGGTAAAGGAACCAATTTTGACAGATCAGCTTCATATTGTAATTTTTCCCAGTTTGTAGGAGATATATATATATATATATATATAGATATGTAATATAAGCAAAGTGTCTGTAAAGGGGAAAGAAGGACGACAGTGTTAAGCCAGAAAGACTATGCCAAGTACCACAAGGGAGGAGGAGGCAGAGAGGAAGGACACTAAACATGAAGGAAAAAGAAATAGAGGGACAGTAGAAGAGAGGAAAGGGATTGACATAGGTCTGAAGGGGCATCAAGACACCTAAATTTAATATTACCCACATCTTTGCCAGGTGGAAGCAAAGTATAAAATAGGAAGTAATATTTCCCATTCCCTCTTTCTAGGTGTACCAGTTTCATGCTTAGCCAACTGTACTTTACTATAGTTACAGGATTTTGTACATTGTTTATATTTTGCAGTACTGGTATGTAACATTTTGTAAAACCTACACTAACATACTCCACTTCCCAGTAACATGTGTTTAAGGGGAAATTCTCTTGATGGTAAATTGAAGGTCTAGTGAATCCTCCAAACTTTGCCACAAAACAACAGATCCCCTATTAGTACCAATGAAGGTATCTGGTTTTTGGTATAGTTGGGAGGAATCAGTAGCCTTCCAATTTACCAACAAGAGAATCTCCCAGTAAAACCCCCCCATGTGTTAATAGACACCAGGTTGATGCAGTGGTAACATTCATTTAATTGCTTCCCTTCCAACACGCCTAATTTCAAAATTAATTACTATATAAAACTTTTTGGAGAAGGATAGTGCTCTCTTGTAACCTCAGTGGGCTACATGACCTGTATTATGTCCTAGGTACGTAGGTAGTATGATATTTTTACCATTTTTACCCCAATAACAAATGTGTTAAGTAAATGATAATTTTTCAATGACCCTTGTTGTGACTTATTATATTTAGTGACTCTTCTATTCACAGCTTTGTTATCTTTATGGTGATGCAAGTGGCATATATTAAATTAATGATATATGCATTTGTTATTTAACTAAAGTATTGGGTCGTATACAAGTACATCCGTGGTGTTGACGATGGCATGGTACCGGTACGTCGGCTATATTGTTTTTCTATGGAGCCTTCGTATACATCGCGAATATTCTTGAATACGGCCCATTATGTCATTATACTGTAGTAAAATATTTAGTTTGGGGGGAATGAAATTTAAACAATAAGTTGATGTGAAAAAAAAAAAATAAGTACCAGGGAATTAATTGGAATATATTTAATTTGAAATACAGTACTTTAGTATTTGAATAAAAAAAATTATAAACATTGAAACATAATATTGGTACTCCACACATCACTGTCTTTGCTCTGTAATCATTATTACTTTTAGCACCTGAAGTAATCCCTTTACACTTTTAATAAGAAGTGATCTGTGTTTGATGGTTGTTTAGTCGTGTACATAAGATGAGTAGATAAAGCTTAGTAAATAATTATCTTTTTAGTTATTAATGTATGACTAAGTTCAAATTTAGGTCAGAGATAATCTTCAGTATTCAGCTATGTAATTGTCTCCTTCGTATGCAAGAACATTGTGGTGTTGACGATGGTGTGGTACTGTTATGACATCTCTATTATTTGTCTGTGGAGTTATCATACCATTACCACACCATTGTATACACCACCAATGTTCTTGAATATGACCCTTTATTCAATCAAGTAGGCTATTAGGACCTAGTTATTTTCACCTTAATTATTTAACTGAGGGTTTTTGCATCAAACCCAAATTGCAATTTTTTTATATTTTATTTATTTTTTTATTCATTTTTAAATATTATTTATGCAATTTTCTTTTCTTTTTTTTTATATATTTTTTCTTTCTGCGGATGATGTATCTACTTAACTGCCACTCAAGTTTTTTACAGTACAGTATAGTATGGACAAGATACATGTAAACTTTGAAATGATTTTATAGGCTTAATTCAGGGGGTAATACATTTTTGGTGCATTAGAGCTCCTTGATTCTTCCAAAATATAGCATGCCAGGAAACAGAACCAGATTAACAAAAGTAATGGTGGCCTGTTGTGTGGAATATTTTGTAGGAATGAGTTGCTCCAGAATTACCAACACTGTACTAACCCCTTAATAAGAATCCAGGTGAGTGAGTGTTATGTATAGAAAGGGTTATTAAGGTATATATAAAATCAGAACACCATCCATCTCATTCACTATTAGCTAATTATTGTATTGTAATACTATATATATAAATTTATATATACAGTATAGTACAGTACTGTATGTATATGAAGTTGTTATTATAATGTCAAGCCATTCTTGCTTGATTAAACCTTCTGAAAGTCTGTTGTGCCTTGGGCCGTATGCAAGAACATCCATAGTGTTGACGATGGCGTGGTACCGGTACGATGGCTCTGTTGTTTATCTATGGAGTCGTCATACCAGCACCACACCATCGTTAACACCACGGATGTTCTTGCATACAGCCCCTTGTTGTAACGTTCACTAAGGTAGCTTACATGATACCTCTTATGAGTAGAGATTTAATGACAATATTGACACAGCATCCATTAATTAAATAGTTCATCACCTTTGTCTATGTAGAATGATCATTATAAAGTGATGTACATTTTATCTGGAAAAACATTTAAACAAAGAATGGATCATATACAGGGTGATATGCAAGAACGTTTGTAGTGTTGACGATGGTATTGTACCGGTACGATGGCTCCATAGACAAACAACACAGTCATTGAATCGGTACCAGGCCATCGTCGACGCCACAAATGTTCTGGCATGCGGCCCTTAGTACGAGCAAACCATTTCTGACTACAAGTTGTCACAGATCTAAGTGACTATACAGTACAGTAGTCTATAGGAAGTTAATCAGTGCAGATTATCTTTGTGTGACTGATACTTAAGAAATGATAAGTCAGATTTAAGTTTTATATAAATATAGTCACTGTTTAAGGGACCCTGTGATGAAGTCAGGAAATTGGAGGTAAACGAGTCCTTCAAATATTACCATGAAGTGCTCACACCTACTGTATGTGGAAGGAATTTATTTCATGATATAGTCATTGGAATCAGAAGCCTCCATTTCTCATACATGATTACAGAGTCCTTAAAGCATAACCGAAAACTGTGTTACTGTATACTTATTAGGTCTCGCAATTTGTAAGGTATACAAAGATTAATTTTCATTTTTTATATCTGTATGCAGTAAATAGCAACTATCAATATTGTTAATTAATGAAGTTTGAGTTTTGATAAATGGAATTGCTAGTTTAAAAAATGGAATAAAAGAGCTATTCTGATGCTTGTACAGTAATATCTGCCGTGTATTTACATTCTGGAAACTGAAAATATCTTTGTAATAAACATGAACATTTTTTCTCTCTTTCTGGTATAATACAGTGGGGTGTATTCAAGAATATTCATGGTGTTGATGATGGTGTGGTGCCAGTACGATGACTCCATAGATAAACAACAGAGCCGTCATAACAGTACCACACCATCATTAATGCCACAGATATTCTTGTATACGGCCCAGTGTTCAATGGTGTAATCACAGTACAGCTCTGCCAAGTTTCTGTACCTGCATTAGCATTTTCTTTTACTAAATACAGTACAGTGGTGGACATAAGGTTCAATACACACATGGATAACTCTAACAAATTGCTGATTAATAACTTAACATTCTCATATGATGTTATGGTTTTGAATAGCGAGTCAGTAGCTTCTTGTAGTAAAATACAAGATGGTATTTAACCTACTTATTGGAAAGTTTCTCAACTAACGAACAGAGGGAAACTATCAAAATGTTTACATGAGTCACTCCAATGTGGATGATTATTATTGACCACAACTGTACATACCGGTACTAATTCTTCCCCCTTCAATTAGGAGGCTCTGTAGTACAAGCAATGCTGTAGATGTTTTGGTAGCAATATATGAGGTAATATTTTTTATTCTTGTATTTAAGTGCCAAAAGGAGGTGGACAAGGTACTGTACACAGGCAGCCTTTTATCATGGCAGTCACAGCAGTCTTTTGTAGATTTTGTAATAGAAACTCTAGTGGTAATATTATGAGGCTGATAATTTTTCTTCCTTCTCTAATAATACTGTATTGGTTAAATGATCTGAAAGTGGGCCGTATGCAAGAACATTCATGGTGCATACGATGGCGTGGTACCAGTACAGTGGCTCCATAGACAAACAACAGAACCATCGTACCGGTACCACGCTATCGTCAACACCACGGATGATATTCTTGAATGAACTTTTTGTGGAGATAGATAATAGGACTGACATGAGGCATAAACCTACAGAGTTGATTTGTAATTGTTTAGAATTAAATAAACAATAAATTTTTTTATGATAACATGACATGATCTTTATTCACATACAGGTAATTATTGTAACATGTTATACAGTGGGTAGCATAAGTTGGCTTCATTTTCACCTGCATATGTATGAGCCATAGTGATGTTGTAACACAATTTATATACAGAGATGGCAGATATACTGTATATACTTCTCATATGATAAATTGTATATGTTGTCAGAATAGAAACTGGTTGAGAATATAACATTATATGGTCATATTAATATTGTTAAGTACATGTGATGGACGCATATTTTTGCTACTGACTGTACATTACTGTACAATGCAGTGTTGGTACAGTATATCATTAGTGGGGCTGGTCATGGCATTAGGTTCTTTTGTTTATACTTTGTGTATTTAGTACTTCTGGAATATAATTATCGTGTACAATGCGACTGCAACGTACCGTTGGCCACAAGAATTCATACATACGCTGTTGTTTTCAAGGGCTTACAACAAAAAGAAAATGTAAGACTACATAATTTCAATACCACATTCCACAATAATAACCTCTCTTTTCATATAGCTTGTGTAAAAATCCTTGTGGTCAACCGTACAAGTAGTTTACCAAGATCATGTATGGCACCTGGCTGGCTAGTATTACCACTGTGTCTCTCATTTCTTACATTATACACACCCTATTTTAACACTTGGGACTGAGGGACACACATCATGCATACTTTACGTTCAGAAACACTTCTCAAAAGGATGCGCTTTTTTAAGTCCTGATTCAACCATCCCATGCAATTTAAACCACGTAGGCTGTTCCCAAGAGTATTAATGATAGATTTGAACAGATCAGCACATACAAATTGTAAAAACTTGTTAGTTAGTAAATTAAGTATTACTCACAAAATCAGTTAGACAACTTCAGACTTTCATTCATGACATCAAGAATAATCTCTCTAATATTGTACTGTATGTAGATATACTGTATACGAATCTTTGATGTCTACATGCACATTTTCTGTGGGATATTATTTTCTAAGCTTGCGTGACTACTGGAAGAGAAAGGTATGTACAGTACAGTTGCCAAAATGAATAAGTTTACATGCTTTTACTTAGCAATGTGGCTTGATAAATCAGCATTGATGTGGCTAGCTTTGCTGTATAGCACTGTGATCCTGTCAATATTATATGTGTACTTTTAACATAAGTGATTATTATTTATTAAAAGTAGGTGGTGTCCCCATTGCCCACCATTCTTGTGATGGTGCAGTCAGCCTGGTATCCCCTACAATATAAGGGGTGAGTGAGGGTTGGGGAACCCACTCTCTAACAATGACCCCACCAAAGGTTCATATAGCCTTGGAGCTGGACCCCTTGCCTGTCAGAGGTCCTGCACTGGTGTATGAGCCTCCCCACCCCTTGAAAAAAGGGAAATGGGGTATTAATGATGATGACAGTTGTGGACAATAATTTTCATCCACATTGGGGTGACTCCTATTATACGTTTGACAACTTTCCTCTGTTCGTTAGCTGAGGAACTTTCCAATGAGTAGGTTAAGTACCATTTTCTAATTTACTTCAATCAGCTACTCACTATTCAAAACAATAACATCAAATGAGAATGTGAAAACAATAGTCTGCAGTTTCTTTCAATTATCCATGTGTACAGTATTGAAACTTATGTCCATGACTGTACAGTACAGGTCTTACAATACATATCAAGTCTATCATACTATTCTAACCCACATTGTTAAGAGCTTTCATTAATTTTCAGCACATTTACATGACGAATATGGCCATGAAGAAAACTGAAGAGCCATGGTACCAAGTCAAACCAGAGATGCAGAAACAACATAAGGTATGCTGAGTTAAAATATGCATTAACTTGACAGAATGGCTAAAGTACTACACCATATGAGGAGGAGGAGTTAAGCAGCAGCAAAATGTCATCAATACAATGGCTTCTCTTCACACGATATTGTTCTTTATCCATATGAGGGGTTTAGCAGCAGAGGGACTTGAGTGCAGCAGTAGTTTTGAGTACACCGTACATGAATGTTAAAGTCTGATAATGCTCACTAAGCAAATATGTACACAAACCCACATTATTATACACCAAACCATTGCTTATTTTATTCTCTTATTTGCTTATGGATAAAAAACAAACACATAAACAACTACATCATTTTTTTATTATAAGCCCTTCTGCCGCTAGACACCTCATATGGTATGCTGAAGTTTTGTAAAAGTATTGTGATGGTTTAAGAATTACTGGAGTATACATAGGTTCTTGTGCCTGATAAACTATTTCATACATGATACAAAGAGGTGTTTTATAACTGAACTTTATATTTTTCACAGTTATCATACATACTGTACTATAGTTGTTATTATCTCTGTTGTTGTTGTTGTTCCTAGTTAGTTTATCTCTAAAGATGTTGGTGCATGTTGTAAGTTTAAGGGGAGATTCTTATGTTGGTGATTTTAAAGGTCTCCAATTCGTCCAAACTGTGCCATGAAACAGATCCCCTATTAGTACAGTTAGGTTGTCTGTTTTTTATTATAGCTGGGAGGAATCAGTGGCCTTCCAATTTATCAACAAGAGAATCTCCCCTTAGCCTGTGTGGATAGGCAGTGGTACTGTGTATAGGAATATATGAATGTGACATCACACTGATGAAATTAATAATAATAATAATAGGACCTTTCATGCACCACCACCACCCTCAAAACAGATGTCAACAATTTTTTAATCATTATAAAAAATTAATAACATACAGTATTATTATTACGCTTATCAACCAAAAGTAAATGCCTTGGTTTTAAGGATACACAGTATTATAATATATTTCTCTTTATTAATAATCTTTTCCCACCACATAAGTGTACAATTAATGTCAGGTCAAAATAACAACATAAGTATATTAGGTATTGTTAGATAATTTATATCTTAACAGTAACAAGGATGATGATATTACACTTAAATTTACTTTCCTAAATAACTTCATGTTGGTCACAGAGTTTTCATTACTTTGGTTAATGAAAGATATTAATAATCTGAGTTGGGAAGCTCATCACATCCATACAGTAAAAAAAACTTATGCTAAACATCTTATGCACGGTTTCTTAATGTAAGGCAAATGAATGAATCTACAATACAGTAGTAGTGTTAGTTAATAGTATTCACCCATTGTAAGTTTCTGAGATTCATTCTACAAATTATGATACAGTACTCGGAGAAAAATTAAAAACAGTAATGTATACATGTACAACTGCAATCCAGCCTTTTTACAAGATGGTTTAGTATCAATTACTGTGTTGTTTTCATAGTAACTAAGTAATCTCTCATCAGGGAATTGTGGGGCTAATGATTGCTGCAAACTATGATAAGAAACATAATACTCGCATCCTGATTGTCTCCTTCCCAAACATAGCTTGCAGGAATCAGTAGCCTTTTAACTCACTACAACAGATTACCCCCTTAAATCACTTCAGGGATACTTTTGTGGAAATACTATGCATATTAAACTCACATCATATGTACAGTGGGCAGCACAAGTTGGCCTTATTTTATTATGTGTAAGAATGAGCCTAGTTGTTGTTTTAACAGGATGACAGACATATATACTTCTCAGATGATAAATTAGATATGTTGTTTGAATAGAAACTAGTTCAGAATGCAACAATCTAGTCATATTAGCATCATCAAGTACATGAGACGGACACATATTTGTGTTGCAGACTGTACCGTCTGTGTGTAAGAATATGTGTGAGTAAATCAACAAACCAGAGTGAGCAAAGTGTTCTGAGATAAAATAATTATTATGGTCACATGCTGAGAATGGATGAATAAGAAATTAAAATAGAAGCAAAATAAAGTAACTTGTGGATAACAGTAATGAATGGAAGAAATTTACAAGGCAAGGAGTGTATGTTAAGGGGAGATTCTCTTGTTGGTGAACACGAGAATCACCCCTTAAATGATTGGATGCTAAAATATTTCTAGGTATTATTGTAATACAGTACCATTAATCTTGTCTTATGTATACAAAAATATACCAATACAGTATATATTTTTCCTTGACTGCCAAGATAATTTCAATCTTTAAAGTAAGGAAACACTGGAACTTTTATACTGTGGGAACCTCAAATGCGAGTTACAACTTACAGGGCAAACTTTACCCTCATATGCACAAACCTTAAAACAACTGAATATTATAACTTTGCAGAATTTCGATGCTCCATTAATTCAATAAACACACAGCTATTGGGAACATCAGTTTTGATAAAAATTGTAATACTTATGGAATGCAGAATTCAACAACAAAACTAAGAGCAGAATTTTTTTTTGTAATACTAACACAAATACCTTTCTCATTACTGTACTGTACTGTTCATGTAAAAAAGCAAATTTGTTTAAAAAGTGAACAAGTCAAGACACTTTAGGTATAAAAATAGCATACAGTATATGCATTCATCTCTTACATTATCACCCTACAACTTAAAGCTATGGTGGTACTTCTTACTGATACTTGAGACCGTGGATCACAAACTTGCTTAAATCTATTGGTCGAAAATGGACGGAAAACAGTGCTTGTCTTGTACTCATATACGGGTATTTCATTCTTTACATTCTAATACTAAAGCCAATATTGGTTTTAATTAAATATTTGCATATGCTAAGTTTTTTTTCTATGTACAGTCATGGCAGATAGTCCTTGACCAGCCTGTGATGGAAAGGTGAGGCCAGCTGCTCCAAACTGTGAACACATGGATTCGTTGCTTCATTCAGCTGCCTGATAATAGTATGGCTATAAATGTTTCGAGTTTTCGGACGCTCATATGTTGGTCACGGCTATCCATTACTGACTGGTCAAGGACTATTTGCTGCGACTGTACCATCTCATAAACCATAATATATAAGAAGGTAATGATTTCTTCAACAACTGAAAGCCACTGATTCTTAGCACAAAACAGAACATAGGCTATAGTAAACTAATGTTTTCTTTTCTTAAAACAGTTGGATGAATTGGTAGCCATTAACATCTTACCTCCCTTATAAGTCAGTTCAAGAGATACACTGGACAATGACAGAAAACAAACTAGCCAAGGTGATGAGAATCATACTGGAGTGCAAGGTTGATGATCCCAGCTGTAAAGGAAATATATACCTTTTCAGTTATTCAAGAAATCAAAGTTATAAAAAACATTTTGTCAAAGTTATCAATTTAAAATAGCTCTATCAGTTATGCAAAAGTTATTATTATATATATATGTTGAATTTATCATGTTAAAATTTACTGTGCCTCTTTTCCACAAATACTCATACAGTGTAAACACTTTAAAAAATGAAATTTAAGTCATACCGTAATGTAGTAGTTGCATCGCTCTCCCTTACAGCACTCGGCACAAGTCCAATCCTTCCACCAGATACGCAGACAGTTGGGCATATACTTGGTTATAGTTGATACACACTCTTCCCTTGTGGCACATCTCTTGCTAATGAAGTGTTGCATTGGAGCACCAATCTCCCAATAGGGTTTACCTGTGTTGTCAAAAACATGAAATGTGTTGAAATCACCTGGAATTTACTGGAAGAGCTAATTGTAAAAATTTTCACGGGTCTGAATTTGCAATGAGAATAATGTATTACTGCATACAGTATTTAACACTTGTCATGTGATACAAACATATGAAAATGCAAACAAACTGCAGCTTATTGTAGCATATATTATACTCACTTCCCCATTTAATCTCAGACAGACAGTATTCTTCACCATAGTCACAAGATGATATTGTGGTGGTACATTTTCCTGTGTTTTCATCTTGATCTTTACATACATAACAGTTCCGACCAACAACTGCAAAGAAAAACAGAATAAATTAGTGCAGTGCTCTACAACCTTTTTTGATGCTGTCCACCCCTAGTTGTCATTTAGTAATTTTTGTCCACACCAATACAATTTCTTCTCAAAATCTCATGGATCAGATATTTTAATTATATATTTTAGATTACCGTAACTCTAAAATTATGGAAGTAAAAAAATTATATTTTTTCTATTTTCAATTAAAAATTTTAATACGCTTCAGCATTATCATGCATATCAGGTAAACGGTAAACTCTAAAACAATATATAGTATTCAATATATACGAGAGAAAATTTAGGATGTCTTTCGTAATCCAAATCCAGACCAAATGCTTAATCATATTGAAATAAAAGTAGTATTGTATGCAATATAGACTATAATTTGTATGGTATTTATTGAAAGAATTACCGTTTTGTAGCAGTGTTGCCAGATCCGGCTAGGTCCCAGTATTTTGCACCGGTCATTTTCAGTACTTTACCACGGTTATTTCCCGGTAGTTTGCCCAGGTTAGGTCCCGGTAGTCTGCCCAGGTTAGGTCCCGGTAGTCTGATGCGGTTTAGGTTAGGTTAGGTTAGGTTAGGTTAGGTTAGGTCAGGTCAGGTCAGGTCAGGTCAGGTCAGGCTAATTTCAAAATGCCCCATTTGAATATGGGGCATTTGCGGAGAAAATGCCATAGAAGAAAATAGTCTTAGAATGGTCTAAATAAGTAGGTAATGAAGGTAGAAAAACCGTACCCAATAACGGTAATTCATTCAATATTTACCATTTGTATTCCAGGAAACAGACAATTGTCCATCAAGAAACAGAAATTAGGAACTTTGCTGCTGTTGGAATTAGTCCATTATTAGCTTTCATTGAGGCATCATGAGAAAATTCAAATTCAGAATGGGATTCCATATCTTTGTATTTGCACAAACATGTTTGGGTATGTTTGTAGTCTCCTGTTTCACCATGCTGTATTACAAAAATAATGCCATTTGTTTCTTCTCCATTATGTATACCTTCATGTTGACAATTTCATCCACCCACCTGTACAACCTTCATTTAATTTTGTCCATCCAGGTTGCATTGCACTGAATGTGTGTATTTTGATTATTTTCATCTGTTTCGAACGATTTTGACACTCATTATATATCAAAATCATTCAAAACAGAGGAAAATACACCAGAAACATACATTGGTTAACTAGAGGGTAATTTGAATATCTTGGAAACGGGGCATTTGAGGAAGAAAAACCATAGAAGAAGTGTCTTAGAATGGTCCAAAATAGTGGGTAATGACAGTAAAATATCTATTATACAGTAAGGTCCACTTCTGTACCTTTACCAACTAGAGATGTATATTGTCCGATAGTAAAATTATACAGAAGAATTTAAAAGGGTGTGGCTGGGGTCGAAGGGGCGCCCAAACCCTCAAAGTACTCCCCACATCACCAAACAATATCATCCCCCCACGATTTAATATATATAATAATTATCAACTACAATTGTACCTATTAAACCACAGGAGCATATAATTAAAGTACTATTGTCCTTACCAGACGATATAACCACAAACAAGACGAAGGTGAAAATTATCTTGGCCATTTTTCTTGTACAATGTCTAAATATTCACACTTTTTTTCTATTGGTATATATTCTTTAATGCAGCCACTTTCTAATGTATGTCTTGATACAGTGTAGGCTTCAAAATTAGTTAGGTAATTTTTAAAAAGTCAATAATGAATGTCCCATAGGCTGGCATTCATTTGTTTACTGAATACTGATTGTTGACTCACATCCAGCGAATACTTCTACCAACGAATGATTTCATTTATACTCAAAACAAAACAAATATCACATTATAAGTAGGATTTTATTACTAATCGGAATATTTACAGATTTATTAATAACCAATGAAGGAAATGCCTTTAATATTGTTCCAATAATCATATTACATATGTATATAAACTGACAAAAACAAATCGTTCGCTACAAGCGTTTAGTTTACAAGACCGTTTTAGCCAGGGTTGCCAGTGCAGCTTGAACTCCTTGGGAATTTTCACCAAGATCTAGGAATTTGGAACAACACCTTGGGATTTGGACATATTTGTCAAGTTTGAGCATTTCTTGGGATTTCTTGTCCTTTTGTCAATATATGGTAATTTATTGTGATTCTGATAAAGAACACAATAAAATGAACAGCTTGTTGTGGATAGCGAGCACTCTATGGCATATATAACTTGTGCATCTCGGCCCAGCATGGAGGTATAATATATTATTATATACTATACCTCCATGGACTGGACATAATGAGCGCGGTAGGACTGGTGGGATGATTTTTGAAAAGATTGTATTTGAGTAAAGAAAATACCAATAACATTCCTGAGAAATCATGTTTCCAATGCCAGCAGAGTACGATATACATATATGTATAAACTAGAATGTAGTTCATTTATTTACTTAAACGAAAATATATCCTGCTGAAGTAAAGTTTAAATAAATGAATCTTGAGAATTCTTGGGATTTCTTGGAGAGCAATATTGGGAATTTCCGCTGGAAACTGCTTCTATCGCCACCACAGAGATCGCCACCACAGCCACACGCCACACCTTGGACGAGTCCAAAATGATGTGGAGGGGAGTTATCATTATATATATATATATATATATATATATATATATATATATATATATATATATATATATTCTCTAATTAAAATACTTGTGTTGTGGGCTTTTGCATGCATGAAATTCTCGTTACAAGTGCACAAAAAATATAATTTTGTGTAGTCTTTTATATCTTTGTATTAAATATCATGCATTAAATATTAACGGTATTTTATAGGAATATGTATGATGCTTTAAATAATTCTGATATACAAGACTAGCTAATAGATTTCTGAATGAAAATCTTTATTTAAATATTTGGCAGTAGTGACGGACCGAGATATCTGTACAGTGGTGCCATATTAACTGTTTGTAGGAAGTTATTTGGTCATCTGGTTACTTACAAGTCTATAACAAGTTTATAAATAGTAATATATTACGTATGTGATGCATTTTATTACTCAACTTTCCTGAAAAATAATGATTAGGATAAATAAATGTGTTGCAGATTCATTCTTGGGCTATATTTTGAGGAGTTTCTACATGGATGGCACAATATTTGGGTAGGAAACATGTTGTTAGTATTAATTATTAGCTGGAACAATGGAAACCTAATAAAATGGTTAATTAAAGGAGGATAAATGAGGAATGCGAGATGTGGCACCACCGAAAAATCGCCACGCCTGGTCTTGTCCCATTTGCTGGAGCCTAGCCATGCTTTTACCACTATATAACAACTATTTCCTTTTACATTAACACAACACCAGGCATCAAAATCTTCCACACTTTCCGAGAGCCTGAATGATTTAAACACACGCATAGCACCAGACACACCAAAAGAAACACCCACCGGCAGAGACACCATCTACAAAAATATCAAAATGGACAGGAAAAGACCTAAATAAGTGGCTGGACGAAACGCAACAGATGGAAAAGTGAACCAAACCAAGTGACACAAGACCTTGGTGGGTGTACTAAGGCTAGGCTGGACCAATACGAAGCAGCGGCACCGTTCATTGGGGTGTCACACTACCAATCATCGCAAACTACTCCCTAATACCCAATGTAAGCCCACAAATTATACTCTATTGCTTCTTCCCGCTCACACGTTTGATTGGGATTGGATATGGGGGGGTGCAAATGAAATGAACAGGGGGCAATGATATTAATTGCAAAAATAAAAATGCGTGCAAGGATTTCGAGGACAAAGAAAAAGGAAGGAAGCCATGTTGAGGTGTAGATGAGGAAGTGTATTATTATTATTATTATTATTGTTATTATTTCTTGTTATGATGTTGGTAGGTTATAGATCACTAATGTTAACTTATTTGTATGTGTGTGTTATGTGTATTATTGGATGTGTGTGTGTGTTTGTATTTTTGTATATGTGTGTTTTATTGGATGTGTTTGTGTGTATTATTGTATGTGTGTTAAAATGGATCAGCTACTGTTTACATGGCTATTTGTGTGTGTGGTGATAATATTATAGCCATACATTATTTTTCACAATCGATCTGAAATATACAGTATATAAATATATAAACGATAGGCCCCTCAATATCCTATGAAATAATTTAGCACGTTCATTTTGACACACACTGGCTCAATAAATATTTTAGGGTAAATTTTCAGAAGTACTGAGTTCACTATATTGTATATTTTAGTGGACGACAGAGTTTCATCTGGATAGTAATTATTATAGTTTATGAATTATTATCATTAGTTACCAGAGCTTGAGGTAAAACTGGGTATATTATCTGGAAAATGTCCCTATCCCTGTTTTTCATTTCCATCGTTCCGAAATCATCTTATTTTGGAGTCTGTTTTCTGTTTTGCGAATCACGGCATATGTACACAAGCAATTATTGGGTAAATTACTTGAGCTCCGACGATATTTCTAATAAACGGGTCAGTTTGTCAAGTTTTGTATATATTATTAGACCTAACCTGACCTGAGTACTGTAGACCCTCGATATGGGCCTACAATAAATAAATACGGTAAATATTGAAAGAATAACCGTTATTGCGTACGGTTTTTCTACTTTCATTACCCACTTATTTAGACAATTTAAGACTATTTTCTTCTATGGCATTTCCTCCGCAAATGCCCCATTCAAATGGGGCATTTTGAAATTTGCCTGACCTTACCTAACCTAACATAGACCGCATCAGACTACCGGGACCTATCCTGGTCAAACTACCGGGACCTAACCTGGGCAAACTACCGGGAAATAACCGTGGTAAAGTACAGGAAATGACCGGGGCAAAATACTGGGACCTAGCCGGATCTGGCAACACTGATACAAAACGGTAATTCTGTCAATATATACCATAAATACTTTTATCCACCACTTCATTTTACACTCGGTCACGTCACTTATTGAAATGTTTGCCCGGGCTTTTGTTATTCATTACCATACAGACTAAGTTATTTACTGAAAATATACAAGTAAATATTCATTGTATATCGAGGGTCTACCGTACTAAAATTTTCTGAGACTAGTGAAGCTGATACGTTATAAATACTGTTGACAGTTGACAATGCTGTCCGGAGTGAAGAGGGTCAAATCCTCATGTTCATTGGTAGGGTTATACAGATGGATAACCCAAAGAATCTATTGTATATAGCACATTTTTGACTCGTGATTATCTCCTTGTTATTATTGAATGTTTTTTATTCCTTTTCAGTGGTGTGTGTGGTGAGGTAGAGGAGGCAGGGAGATAACAGGATGCAGGCAGTGCAACAGGCAGCCACCCAGGTGAAATATTTACTTTAAATCCTTATGCATTAAATATCTGGATTTCACTTCGTGTTACTAGCTAAAATACCAAATATTATGTGAAACACTACAATAAAAGGGAAAAACAAACATGATCAGATTCTCATCTAATAAAATGTTTCATCTGTGATGTCACGGCAACATCATTTGACAAATAGTAAGGCAACTATGGTTATTTGTAACATAGCATTTTATTCAACAATCAGTTATCAAGTAGGCTTAGAGAGAAGAGGAGACCTTAATTAAAAAAGAATTATGGCTCAAAACCATAAAAATATTCTTTGTCAGTAGAGCAAATAGTTACCGGTACTGTACCACATATAGCCATTAACAAAAATACTTTATTTGAACTTTGTCATAGTGTGTTTATAATTTGTTGAGTTTTTCAGTTCATATTTTTATGATACAATGACTATACTGTATGTTGTTATTTTTGTACTATACCACTAAAGAGTGTACTGTATTATGTTTTTTTTCAGCAGGGTGCACATATCATACATGCAGGGGGTCAACTGATGCTACAAACAGTGGGTGGTTCAGGTTCCATCCAAGTGGCCTCAGCAGGTGGTACACAACAACTTCAGCAAATACAAGTTGTCCCAGCATCAGGGATACAGGTGGGTTAAGGGGAGATTCTCTTATTGGCAAATTGAAAAAAGCCTGATTTCTACTAACTATGCCAGAAAACAGACTCCCTTGATGGTACCAATAGGGGATCTGTTTTGTGGCATAGTTGGAAGAATCAGAATCAGCGACCTTCCAATTCGCCAAGAAAAGAATCTCCCCTTAATGTCTGTACAAATTTCTGTACATAAAGTTGTCGGGGTTTGTTTTTATCTTTCCAAAATACACTTACTGATATCAGATAAAAACATATATTGTATTGTGGCTGATAAGACACTTCACTTGATGTCACAAGGGAAAGCTGTATTGTTACGTACCATAACTATACAACTATAGTTATTGGTACACAATAGTTAAACATAATGTGTGATATATTTATTTGTTAATTACATTTGTATTGATGGGTTTACAGGGTGGAAACCATGTAGTAACAATACCAGCTGGCTCAGCACAACAAGCACAAATAATTCAAACCTCTGATGGACAAGCCTTGGTATACCCCATACAAGTTGACTCCCAGGGGAATATTATCCAACAACAGCCAACAGGTAAGAGGTGTAAGGGGTCACAACATGGTTTCAACACAGACTTTGTCAATAAATATTCTCTACAGTGTGTTACCATAACCTAACATAACCAAGAAACCTATGCACATATATATATTTCATTAATATAATAATAATATAATGTTAATTCAATGTGATTGTTACAATGTCTATGTCATGTGATTATTAACGATTGAAAGCAATAGAATATAACCTATTGAATGATGTCGACAATAGTAGAGAAAAAAATAGCTTTTCACTTATTTCTGTTGTTGGGCCGTATGCAAAAATATCCGTGGTTTTGACGATGGCGGGGTACCAGTACGATGACTCTGTTATTTGTTTATGGAATCATCGTATCAGTACCACACCATCGTCAACACCACAAAATAATATTCTTGCACATGGACCGCTGTACTACTATTAGAATGTTGGTGAATCATTGCAGCACTTTATCTTGGAGTTTTTAATCACCTGGTGTTAGAGTAAAAAATGTGTATTACTGGATATTGGGATTGATATACAGTAATTGACTTTCAGCTTTGAACATGCATCACAAGTTAGATCTTGAAATGGAGTATTCATTGTATGTAAAAGGTCAATTTCATTCTACCTGTCACTTACCTTACTTCATTAGGGGTGTCTCATTGACAGTACAGTACACAGGGCATGTATTCAATTTGTAGTTCTCTTATTTGTCACTTGTTATTGGGATGTGTATGGATTTTCTGAATGCAAATCGTACACTAATTATTTTTATGTTTTTTTGAAGTTTTGAATGTTTCAGGGAACCTGATTCAATTGGCCAGTTCATCCCAGGCTGGTACTGTACAACAGAACCAGCCAAGCCAAGCAGCAGCAGCAGCAGCACAAACTGCTGTTCAGACCACACAGAATTCTCAAAACAACCTTGCTAATGTTGTCATGGTGAGTGACATTGAAGTGTATTAGAAAAATGTTTAACATGTACACTGGCAATCCACAATCCCTGGCCCACCTGAGTCGAATCCCGAGATCTGAAGCAGGTGGTTTCTGAACAACAACCCACCCAAACCATCATGAGGCCACATAAGCACATTTTGAACCAGTGGGTGGGCTGTTGTCTAGAATCCGCCTGCTCCAGATCTCAGGCTTCAACTCAGGTGGGCTAGGGATTGTGGATTGCGAGTGTACCTTATAGGTATAGGCCTATATGTAGTATATAATCCAGGGTGATATGTCTTGGCCTTGGTGATTATAATAAGTAAGAAATGTCAACATGCAGTAATGTACTTAGAAGTAATGTTGCTTTTAACCATTACTGAATATTCATTGACCAATGGTTTCCATAACTTTGCACATGCAACATAGACTTCATACACTGCAGACCTACACTCTTATAGCACTCCACATAATAAGTCTAGTCTTACTATTTGTGTTAATGAATCAATTAACACTAAGCTATACCCTCCTGTCTTCCCCATGAATTAGGTTGGTAATGGGGGAGTGGCACAGCTGCAACGGATACCCTTGCCTGGGCCAGAGTTGTTGGAAGAAGAACCATTATACGTCAATGCCAAACAATACCACCGCATCCTCAAACGACGCCAAGCCAGAGCCAAGCTAGAAGGTGATGGTCGGATACCAAAGGAACGCAGAGTTAGTATGACACACTTTCCATGCAGTTTTTAAGGGGATAGTACAGTGTTGGTAAATCTGGAGCAAGTAATTCCTCCAAACTATTCAAGCAATAGACAACCAATATTTTTATTAATCAGGTCCTGTTTCCTGGCATACTTTGGAGGAATTAAGGATCTCTAATGCATTAAAGTATACTATCTCATTAAGATTTATTATTGTATTTTTCTTTTCATGTTATAATTATATGCTGAGGAATGTATTGCAGATCTTGCATATTCCTATCAGAAGCTCTTTCCATGGGCCATATTCATATGTTCTTGCATATGGCTAAACCATTTTAGTGTGTTTCCTCGTAGTATCTCTCTCACCCCCACAGTACATTTCCAGTCCCCACCAAGTGCAATAAAAAAATAAAAAAATTCCTCCTTCCCTACAGAAATACCTACATGAATCCAGACATCGACACGCCATGAACAGGTTAAGAGGAGAAGGAGGCAGATTCCACAAGGGCCAGTAAGTACTGTGAAGTAATTTGTTGTGAGGGTGTGTATATGTGTGTGTGTGTGTGTGTGTGTATAAACTTGTATAAGAGATTTTTTTTATACTGGTTGATAGTTGATGCAAGTTGACATAATTGAAACAAAGGGAGATACTTTGCCCCTAAAGTTCTGTGAAAAAATTATATTTTGCATCATTACAGAAGGGTACAGCACACTCTTACTGGAGATTCTTTTGTTGGTGAATTGGAAGGTCTGATTCCTCCAAACTATGACATAAAACTGATCCCCTATTAGTACCATCAAGGGCGTCTGTTTTCTGGCATAGTTTGGAGTAATCAGTAGCCTCCCCATTTACCAACAAAAGAATCTCCCCTTAATTAGTGTGTGTACTGATTGATGTATAAATTGATATGCTACAAATTGTTTCAGTCAGATCTATCCTCAGCTTTCTTTATAAGTAACAGTCTTAAATATGAAGTTATTGCTTCATTTTTGGAGATTACTGTTATCCTAGTACAATACTGTAGTGTATTGGGAAATTCTGACAAAATGAAAACCGCTACTTGATATTGACCATTATTTATTGCATTTAGTTCCTAAGGTTTATATGATTTGTAAATGTATAAGTACAATACAGTATTGTATGCACAGGAAAATGTTAATTAAGAAGGAATTAGTACTCTGATCCTGACCAGTTTACTTGTATATATAATATTATATATTGTACTATATATATACAGTACTAATACCTGTAATTATAAGTGCTGTAGTTACTCTGAAATGCCCATATTCTTGTTTCTGTTAGTAGTAGTGTAAAAACTTATCTGTAGACGTCCATATTTATCTGCAGTTTATGATGATAGCTAAGTCAAAGGCACACAATCACCAGTCATCACTAGTTCCATAAGTGCTCTTCCTCTTTGCAGCGCCCCACGCAATAATAACTTCTCTGACAGAAACCACACGAGGTGAGTTTATAAACTACTGTGTGGGTAGAGGCTAAAGTTATGTTCCTTGGCATAGCTAAAACTACTCTGTCTCCATCAAGTTCAAGCCAAAGTTAATTTATGTTTATTTTTTGCTGTGTATTTTGACACCCAAAGCAATTGTTTAAATGTTTAAGCCTTGTTACCAGTACAGTATTGGATGTGTTCATGACAAAGGTTCTGTGCTTTCACTTTATTATCTCATCACATTTACAGCTTAATCATAATTACTGTATGTCATTTGGAAATAGGAACACATCACTGATGTTATAATTATTGCGAATATTATATTTAGAGAAATATATATACATTACTAGAAAAGTTATTTACCAGTCAGTATATGGCATCAATCAGCTATATATTTTGTCAGATGATTGGTTGACTTAAATTTTTCATCAGTACAATTATATAATGTGAAATTTCTTAGCTCAGTCTAGGCGGTATAGTAAACTCTTATGAGAGATTTACCAGTACTGTATTTGAATCTCTTTAACATTTGTGCTATACCAAAATTATTTTCACATAACTTTCCATAAATTAAGAGTTTATAGAGTATACAGAAAATGATAGCTAAAAGTTATTGTTTTAAAGCTAAGGAGGCAGTATTGAAGAGATGAATTTAGTCATACTTTATCACTTAGTTATCATTAATGCTCTGTAATCTAACAAAATGAAAATAATGGAAAGATATTGATCAAAGTTAAGGGAAAAAACACTTCTAGGTTAATTGAAGGGTTACTAATTCTACAAACTATGTCACAAATCAGATTCACTATTAGTACACTAAGGTGATTTGTTTCCTAGGATAATTTAGAAGAAGCAGTAACCTGTCATTTACAAAAAAAAAAAGTTTTTCCCCAGCTCAGGTATAGTTGTTTCCTTTTGTTTATGATGTATGAAATGGATTGATGCACTTATCCTTCATAGAAAAGTAACATCCATGTCCCATATTTTTCCACTTGGGTGTACAGTACTAGGGGCCCAAGACTAGGGTACTGTGGCTAGATCCTGTGAGGGAGGGCAGTCAACTCATGCCCAGTGGTAACAACACTCTCATATACTACACAATACACATGTACAGTCGGCAAAAAAAGTTTCGTTACCACCCCTACGTTAATTTTAACATGGGTAAGCCCGGTATGGTTGGTACTCCGCTGACTGGGTAGCTGTGACTCGTGTCATCCGGGACATGCTGGACGGGAATTGTTATTGCCGCGGCAGTGTCAGCTTTTTATGTATCAAAAGTTTAGCTGATTTTAAATTAAATTTTGAGTGTTGAAGAACTCTTACTATTTAACTATTCATTATTATACATTAGGAAATGCGTTTGAGTATTTTAGAACAAGAATAACCGAGAAATACCCAGAAAAAATAGCACTGCCTGAAAGAACGTCATTCCTACTTGGCTGCCCATGACACACTGAGGGGCATTGGCCAGAGGCACGGACTCATGGAGGCCGGAGGGTGGCGGAGGTACGACACTAACCAGTCAGGTGTACCAACATTACATCACACTGTTTTAGGGATGGTAACGAAACTTTTTTTGCCGACTGTACACTTCTCCATATGCACTATCACTTTACAACTACATCACCTTAAAGGGAGATTCTCTTGTAGGTGAATTGGAAGGTCTTTGATTCCTTCAAACTATGCTAAAGAAACAGATGACCTCAATGTTACAAAGAGGGGATCTGTTGTTTTGTGTCATACTGTAGTTTGGAGGATTTGCTAACCCTCCTATTTACCATCAAGAGAATCTCCTCTTAATCACCATTACAAAGTCAATAGGCAATAAGCCCCAATAACCAAACCAAACTATTCCCAGTGGTGGCATCACATATGAAATAGTTTGTAGCTAACTTAAAAAGTCTCAAACCTATAGGGGCTAGACTGCCTCCCACTACACTCCAGACAAACATTCTATCCACTAAACCACCAGTTTTTATGTGTAATTATTTTTTTCCATAAACACCTTTACAATCAAATTATTGTGATAACTGCACCCTGTGTGAAAGATGTTCATCATCTTTATGTGCCAAATATGTGCCAGCTATCAGGAGATACCTAGCTCATGGTTTGGTGGTGGAGAATTTTCCTTTCGTCTTATCCTCCTTTCTACCATCATTACTGAGTCAGTACTCCCTCCCTCCCTCTTTCTCCTTGCCATATTTCTCTCATACATACATACATACATACATAATTCATATTACCTACTGAGAACTCTTAACAATTTTTTTTTTTTTTTTTATGTGCATGTATGTGTACAGTAAAATGCATAATACTGTCTAGCTGTAATGTTAACATTTTTGTCCTATATTATTCCACTAAGGGATGTACTGTAGGGGTATAAGGTTGGGCTAACTTAGCTAGATCATTAAATGGAAAGTATCCATCCCATTGCCAGTTGTGGCATGACATTAGTAATGAAGATAGACATTTGCACCGGATAGGGCTTAAGTGAAGTCAGAGATATGCAGTGGACATGTTCATAGATCTCTTTTTTTATAAAACTTATAACAGAAACAAGTAACATAGGCTCCTCACATTTAAGTTATAATTTAATACTGTATTTTTATTTTCTGTTTGGCAGAGAGGACATGATGGACAACTTAGGACAACTTGGTTTACAGGTGAGTTTAGTAATACAATATTCAGATGTTTGGTGCTTTACTATGTAGAAACTATTTGACATAAGAGATAGGGAATAGCAGATTCTGATGTGTAAAGTCAAACACTTCAAATCTGTAATGACAAAATCAGCCTAGGTGAAAGTTGAAAAATTAGGATTGATTTGCATGTGGGTGATTAGGAAGGTGGAAAATTGTTGTATTCTGGGTTAAGGGGAGATTCTCTTGTTGATAAATTGGGAGGCTACTGATTCCTACTAACTAAACCAGAAACCAGACACCCTCAGTAGTACAAATAGGGGATCTGTTTTATGGCAGAGTTTGGAGGAATCAGGGACCTTTCATTTCACCTATAAAGAATCTCCTCTTAAAAAATGCTGGCCAAGATAAAACAATAACAACTTCTCTATCATTGGGAATGTGTGTTGCATAATATAATGTGTTGTGAAGGTATTTATGGGAAGAGATAATGCTGGTATAGGATGTATATATATATTATGTAAATGGAGTTAGCTTCATATCCCAACTGTAAAAGATTAAAGGAAATGTTACCAGCAACTAAATTCTAAGAAAGACATAACAAAAGAGACAATTCATGGAGTCTCCTTAAACCTTGTTAGTCTACCCCCTACTACTGTACCTACTTATATAAAGTGCACTGTACAGTACTAGAAATTAGATTTGGAATAAAAGGACACAATAGATTTCATAATGTCATTAGATTCCCTTGTTTCATCGAGTGGTTTATTAGAATTAAGGTATTTCTGACATTCTTTTATTTTTTTTAATACTGTACTATATTTTGTCTTCTTCAGAATGGTAGCATGGATGAACTGATCACCGGCGATGGTGTATCATCGCGTATTACAGACACAAAAGTTTTCGTCAGCTGAGGCATTATTGAGTGCTCAGGTAAGGTGTTTGGTTTTCATTAAAATCAGCCATTTTTATTCTGCTCTAGAACAGTTATTTTTTAATCATCTGTCTGCAGCTTATCAATAATTATATAATTATGGTAAAGAAATACACTACCTCATTTGCTAAAATGCCATCTCATTGTTTAAGATACATTTATTTTGTCTTGCAGGGGAATCAGGGAATAGTACATAGAAGCTGTGAGATTGTCAAGATTGATTATACTGTTCCTTGAAGCAGTTGTTCTTACCTGATGCATCTCCACTTATTTTTCAACAAGGTATAAGTATGATCAGTACAGTATAAGGTAATTTGTTTACTTTATATACTGTACTCATAATATAAAGTGAAGTGTGATGAAACTCTGTGGTATTATAAAAACTTAAGAAAGTACTGGATCTTCCAACCAAATTATCTATGGTTCCACCTTTCCTTCTTTTTGCTTTTGTGCTTTGTTGTTTCTCCTCTTAATCTTCTCTTTCCATTGCAATGTCAGTGTCCTACTTCTAGCCTTATAAGGGCCTGGGAACAGTAATTTGTGTCAATAACCCAGTACAAAACCCATCATTAAGTTCAGTACTTTGCTGCTAGGAAGATCTTAAAAGTTGTCAAGTGCATTTTGAATAGATCCATTCCTTAATTAAGGGAGTAATACACTTTTCATACATTAGAATGCTTTTATTCCCCCGAAGTATGTCAGGAAAGAGAACCAGATTAACATAATGATGGTGAGTTCATGTCTTAGGTTAATTCATTCATATGGATTGACACTTTGTTCCTCAAAACTTCCTTTAAGGGGAGATTCTCTTGGTGAACTGGAAGGTCTCTGATACCTCCAAACTGTGCCACAAAATAGATCCCATATTAGAACCATTGAGGGCATCTGTTTTCTGGCATAGTTGGGAGGAGTTGGTAATCTTCCAATTCACCAACAAAAGAATCTCCCATTAACATTATATTCAAATCTCAATGAGGCTTTTGTGGTGACTGTACAAAGAAATTTTACTGTTTATTTTTCCTATCAGTTGTATCTGAAATTGTAGTTACTATGGACCTTCAGGATAACCTTTATGTCTCGGAAATTAATTTCGTAGCTGCAAGAGTGATAGCTGATGATCTCTTCATGAACAAGATGCACTTAACAAAGCATATAAAAATCACAAACATTGCTTCGTAGGTTTATAGGACTCAATTCTTTATCCACAAAATGGGAAAGAAGGATTCAAATTGACAATTATAATGATGATATGCTATGAAGGTTAAGTTTCTGCTTGTTACGACCATTTTATCTGTATGTACTTATGTTAGGAAATTCCATTATTGATATGAACATGGTAAGGTGGATAGATGTACGGTTGGCACAGGAATTTCTTACACAGGCTATATGGAGAGAGGTGGTCATATGATATTGTGGAAATACTGCAATGAATGGTCTGCCAAAACAACAAGCCTAATGATAATGTTATATAGCAGCTATGTAGTCTTACATTTTCTATATGTTGTAAACCCTCGAAAACAACAGCTTGTACTGTATACAAATTCTTGTGGCCAATAGTACATCTGTAACCATGTAATTAGCTTTATAGTACAGTACTGTATATTCAAAAAGTACAAATCTAATTGCAAGCTTTTATGCTGATGCTTATATCTCTACATTGATATACTGAGGAGTATAATTTCTGTGGTGAATGGGCTCGACTCTAAGGTCTCACAAGAAGTAATTCATTTTAAGCAGTGAATCTTCCCTCTGAAACTATCTTATGTTGTTTGCATGTGTCTGTTGGCTCTCTAATACTCTTGTACTACATTTTTCAAGTTTTAGTTTATATATTATTTGCGAATAGATCACTCCGCTTCCAGTACCAGATGTTACAAATTGTTAGAAGTAAATCATTTTCATTCTTACTAGACTGGACAGTATCTAGAACTTTATTACATGGAAATGAAAGTACAGATAAAACATGCATTGGTTGCTTATTGATTTTTCAGGAGGGATTATATTTTTTGTGTAAATGTAGCCACTACCCATACATACACATATTTATGAAATCAATACTTAAATTGTACAGTATTTGATATTTTTACCATTCATTAAAATTTCAGCATAGACTGTATGGTTGATTAAACAGAAATTAAATTTTTAATTTGTTCTGATTTACACATTTGTTCCCTAAAGAATCTCATATTGATACTGAAGCGAATGTTCTTGCTTTGGACAAATTCCATCAATATAGGAATCAGAGTAGTTTTTTTTTAAAGGTGCTGCTTGTTGAATATGATGCACTATAAATTGATTGTGTATTGGGGTTACTTTACCACACTAACATATTGTACACTCTTTACCACACCTCATCTTTACACACACACACACACACACACACACACACTTGCCTTACAAATAAATAAATGTAAATAGTGCATGGAATTGAGTGACCTGACGGCTTTCCACCTATCACCTTCCAACCATCCCAGCTACACCACCAGCATACACATTTGAACTTACCTCACCTCACCTTCACACACACACAAAAGAAACTTTGGAACACTATATTGACAACAGCATTCACTTCATTTGCCCTACTCCTCCCTAATCTTTGTATGTTATAGCATTTATTTACTTACTGTAATTTATTTTTCTGTATTAATTTATTTTTCTGTATTAATTTATTTTTTTATATCATGTTTTTTTAGCAACAAGGCAGTTGCTACACAGCCAACATTGTTATCCATAGTGCATTGGAGTTTCTGTCTTGCCATCATCCACCAAATCAATATCCAAATGGTCGTACTGTACTGTACTTAAAACATTTATTTTTATTGACTGTGTAGTGTAATTCCTTTCACAAATTCGTCTTTTTATTTTTTCATGTATGATTACTGTACAGTATATGGAATATGTATATTACATTATGTTATGAACAAATACTGTGAAAGATCATTGAAGCTGTCATATTGACAGTTTTAAACCACTATGTATGAGTGTAATATTTTGATGAACTAGAAGGCTGAGGAATGTACAGTACTCTGTTTAATGATATTGTTTTGAAGAATTGGTAAATTACAAATTTAGGAAAGTGGTATTACGCCCATAACAGGATATACTGTATGTAGATCTAGATATAAACAATTTCTTTGTCCCATTATCTTCATCGAATACTATATCCGTCCAACAGTGTTGCCATTTCTGACGCTGTACTGATAAAACATTTTAACTTATTCAGATATTCTACATGTAAATTATTAAGTGATGACTATTCCTACTTTGAAAATTCTCTACAATAGTTTTATCCTATACAGTATTTGTAAAAGTAACACTATGCAAATAATGTAAATACATTTACTATATTTTATTATTTTGAAAACTTGTAAAAATTAACCATATTTAATATACACTCTACAGTTGAATATCATTCTCTTTAGCACTTCCAAGATGGCTAAAGTGGAGTCACAAGCCATTATTTGTGTGCAATTTATACAGTAAAGACTCAACATATCAAACTAATTTAGGAGAGGTGCAAATCCATACAGCCTACTGTGTGCCACATGAACTACAATACAATGAAAATTAAACACATAGTTTACAAGCCTATACTTCATGGTCTTGGAAAAGGGTGTTAGTGTGGCCAGTTTCATTTGTTGTGATGTCTCTATCTACAGGATACTCCTGATTTCATTTTCCCTCCCTGAGCTTGAAACCCCCCATTATAAAGGGTGATGAATGATCATTTACTTACTACTTGTTTATATTACTGAGCTGTAAAATGTGTCATATGCCAACCTGTAAGACTCCTTCACTATATGGTGAGGATACATTCATATGCAGCTTCATTATGAGTTTGTATATTTTCACCTTTAATCTAATCAATATGGTTTCTTTGATTGTCATACCAAATGAAATTTCTACTGTCATTGCCTGTTCACCATTAGTCCAGTCATACCTTGATAGGTGCAATGGCCTTGCTGTCAACCTCTCATGTTATGTACTGTACTGTACTGTGTATGCTTACCTCATTTGTTATTACTTACATCCATATATTAATATTGCATACTTAGGCAATAACTGAAATATTAACTGTGAAAATGACTCACGTCTACATCTCCAAACTAAATAAAAAAAATTATCAATTAGAATCTTGAACCTTGAGATTGTATAACCAGAATGAGAAGTTGAAGAGTTTGGATTGTTGTATCGACAACATGGTATACTAACCATCATGTAGTGATGGAGTCCTGTATTCTTATGACCCAGAAGCTCTGTATTGAATTAGTATATCACAATAAACCATTGTACAGTACAAAATGGATAACTTGCATGAACTCCACTTGAGCTGTTGGCTACAAAATAATTGAATACAACTGTACAAATACTGTAGTACATTAAACATTGAGTTTCTTTTCACAAATGCAGTACAGTGGTGGCAATGGAAAGCTTTGTAGCAATATAAATCAGTAAAACCTTAAAACATCTTGCCAACATCGTGGTGTGGGCAGGGTGCTTTGAGTGGTGTTGGTGTTGGGGTGGATTGTACTTCATGCCTTGCAAGGTGAAACATTTGATGCTGAAAAGTACCTGAACATGTTGAAAGTACACACGTTAGAATTTTTTAAATGCTTAAGGGTAAACTATCTTGTTGGTGAATTGGAAGGTCTGTGATTCCTCCAAACTATGCCAGGAAACAGACAACCCTAATGTTTCCTTAAATGGAGATCTGTTTCGTGGCCTAGTTTGGAGGAATCGGTAGCCCACCTAATTACTCCCAAAAGAATCTCCCGTTAAACACTTCCATGATGCAAATAGTTCCATTGCCACCACTACTGTACAGTATGTAATTCATGTACTGTACTCTAAAGCTGTCATATCTCGTTACTTTACTTCATTGTACTCCTGTAGTTTATAATGATATCCACATAATATTATGTCTTTTGCATACTTGGTCATACAATAATAATAATTACTATTTATAAAGACTGTACCAAGTATACAGTCATTTTGTATATAAGACCATAATAAATTTTTGCAAAATTGTGTTATTGGGATTTTATAATAAAATATAAAGGTACTTTATAATTGTTTTTATTACCTTACTCATGCTTACTGTTTATATTGTTTATATTAATACTTAGAAAAAGTACTCAAGAATGAAATATTTGATTGATTTACAAAGGGAAACCACAACTGAGAAAACTACTATTAAGGTATAAATAGGAATGTGTGAAGTGAAGAGTAGCTTGCATTTACTTAAAACAGGTGAAATATGGAGAAGTGTATGTGTGTGTGTGTGTGTCCTAGCCAAAGTTTTCAGTTATACATGGTTTGACTTGCTAATAGGCCGTGCTTATAGTGTCCTGTCTAATATTATTATACAAAATCATACTAACAGTATATCACAAATTTTAATCGTTTTTCCCTCCGTTTCTCCGTTTCAACGAAGTGTTTGCATGTTAATTTAATTAATTGCTACAGTAATCAAATTTCTTATACATTATTTCCTATACGTATAATTATTTCAAAGTGCATGGCGGTAAATTATGATAAAAATAAGTTTATAAAACTTTCACAACTAGCTAAGATAATAATTCCCAGACCCGCCTCTTCATGACGTAATATATAAGTTTTCAAATAGAAATCAGAGAAGAATCGGAATATGATAACTGAACCTATTGGAGCAAACAAATTACCTTTGTTTCTATATTTGTGATATTGGATTCTTCTTGGCGATACTCCTTTGTAACATCTACATTCCTTGTAGTGTTTATGTCAAGTTTCTCAAGGAAGTCAGAGCAGTATTGCTAAATATAAAAAAAAATTCTTAGACATGGAGAATTAGAGGTACCAATGGGAAATTTATATAAAGATTGTTCAAGTGTAAATGGGGAAATTTCTACCAGTCGATATTGTTACGTCCCCAGTACTAAAACATAATGACGATGTGACATAATCTTTCTCCTGTATGGGTAGTGAAGATATATCACACCGTAACAATATATAAAGATGGTAAATATATGATTATTATATTATCTTCAAAAGTAAACAGGGAATTATTGAGGTAAATAGGGAAATTCTGATGTCGAAGTTGAGGAAATTTCGTCAATCACTAGACAATCAGAGCTGGCAACACTGAGTGAGAGAATGATGTGTGTCAGGGGAAGGGAGGAGGAGGTAACGAGAAATAATTTATAATGGTGATTAATATATTATAATGATTCCCTGGAGGTAGTGAAGAGAGAAGAGGAGAGTGAAGGGTAATAAACACCATAAGCACACCCTTGTTTCACCTCTAGACACACATACAGGTAAAAAACATAAAATGCTTCCCTTCCTTCGGTTACTTTTACCATCATTCATTTTAACTAACCACAAACTTACTCATTTCAGTCGTGTTTATTTTAACTAACCACAAACTTACTCATTTCAATCGTGTTCATTTTATCTAACCACAAACTTATTCATTTCAGTCGTGTTCAATTTATCTAACCACAAACTTATTCATTTCAGTCGTGTTCATTTTAACTAACCATTAACTTACTCATTTCAGTCGTGTTCATTTTAACTAACCATTAACTTACTCATTTCAGTCGTGTTCATTTTAACTAACCACAAACTTACTCATTTCAGTCGTGTTCATTTTATCTAACCACAAACTTATTCATTTCAGTCGTGTTCATTTTAACTAACCACAAACTTACTCATTTCAGTCGTGTTCATTTTAACTAACCACAAACATACTCATTTCAGTCGTGTTCATTTTAAGTAACCACGAACTTAACTTATTCATTTCAGTCGTATTTATTATATATATTATTTTTCTATGGATGAGTATGAACACGATTTGCATGTGTGTGTTTGTATGTATTAGTTAAACATTTAGCAGCTACTGTAACTTATTATTATTGTATTATTACTGTATTATTATTATTATTATTATCAGCTTGTAATATAAATGTAAATATCAGCTCGTTTTGTTTTTTAATTTGAAGTGAGTGAGGCTCGGGATTTCCAGTTTTCAGCCAGCATTGATATATAAAATAAAATAATAGGGTAATAGTTGATAAGAGCCACGGAAGAGGAAGTTACTTATCAATTTGCTTCATATTTTGGTTGGTGGTGGTTTTTGCTTTATGAAGTAATTTCCCAGTGCATTTTGACCATGGTTTATTTCCCTCCTATGATTACCCAGGTTAGGTCATGGTACTCTATCCTAGTTAGGTTAGGTAAAGTCAGACTAATTCCAGAACATATAAATATTAATTAGTCTATTTAATGTGTTATTTACATGTTTTACCCATCAACCCGGCCTCTGGGAGGGGGAATAAAACATGGTTAAAATGCACCGTTGGGCTTATATATCAACATAAAAAATAGGGAGTGATGGATTATCCTAAAAAAATGAGTTTGGAAAAAATTTAGTTTTTCATTTCTGTGGCTAAATAAAAAGGTAAAGTAACCCTGTCTGGATTGATCTGTACAGAGAAGAAACTGGAAAAGAAATACCTCTGGAAACTCATAGAAAATTTTTATTTTTTAATTCTTCTGAGAAGGAAGTGACAAATATGCACCAGAGTACCATACAATTAAATCTAAAGAAAAGAAGAGTACTTCAATGAATATGTGAGAGAGCAAAAAGAGAAAAGAAAAATCCTTGTGATCAATTTGAGAAGAAGGGACAGACACCAAGAAATTTTTGAAAGATAATGTTACAGTGAAAATGTAAAGTGTTGTATTACACCACAAAAACTCAGACAGAAATGAAATCTAACTGCTTGGCCAGAAGTTTGAAGCTTTTTTTTTGGCATGTCTCAATTTTAATGGAGATATTTCAATTAGTAACTACAAACACAAATAAACAGTTAATGTAAAGACTGAGACAGCTGCTTATTTCTGGGAAAATTAATATCATCTTTGGAGGGAATTTGAGGTTGATGGTCAGTTTTACAAGAACATTTTCCTCTTTTTCAGAAAGTGAAGATGAGGGCAATTATTGATAATGTTGAGTGCCAAAGGGACTCTCCTAGATTTCGGTAAGTGTTGCTTCACAATTGTCATCCTCGTGTGTGATTTTTATTTCCTTCTACATCATGATTTATACACTATATTGATTTAGTATCTTTTTGCACGTAATACCATTTATGACTTCTTGGTTGATGAGCCACGTTTCTTTTCCATTATTTATAATGTAGATTGATATTTTTATAAGAATGTACCATATGTAATATAATACAGTACATTAATGATAACATAAATCTCTTTTTCAGACAAGTGTTAGATGAAAATGAAAAGGATCTAGACATTTTAGAAGGGAAACTGGAGAAGGTATAGTATAAGTGATCTCAGTAGAGTACAGGTACTGTACAGCTGTTTTGTGAATGAATAATGTGTGCTTAGTGTTCCATAATATTTGACACCCCCAAGGATTTTGGTGTGAGAAGCAAATGGATGAGTAAATTGGATGGGTACTTGAGGAAATGTCAATCGAAGGGTTTGATGAGCAAAGAGGGAGTGATAGAACAGGGAGAACTGGAAACTCTTTTGCCGTGGCCAGCTGCTTGGGTGTATATATTCTGAAAGGGAGCTAGACATCCAAGCTGTAGATAGATACCAGGTAGTAAATAATTACCATATAATGAGTGCAGAATGTGGTTATGGACATAGATAGAATGTGAGTAAAGGGCTGTTATTGATTTGAGTCTGGATGTTGAGAAAATATTAAATAAAGCACTAACAACAACTGATTCTCTTATTACTTGGCAGGTGGTGAAGCACTGTAACCAAATGGTGTCAGCTGGAAAACAGTTTAACCAAGAACAGGAGTAAGTACATTATTATTTGCTTTCATTTTTACTGCCTTATTCATGGCATGTGTATATTATCTCACAATAAGCATTTGAACAAGAAATATACATTATGTAATCCATATTGATATGGTTTTGGTAATTTACTTGGTGAAATATAACCAGCCATAAATATTGCTGTGAGCCTCACAATCCATCCTGAAAGGGATATTCACTCCCTACAGCAAAACGCCCAGAGGAAATTTCTATAGAGGAGGTGTGCTGAGAATGTAATCTTGGTAGATATATAGCTGGTACAGTATACTGTAATTGATGGTGTGTTGTGTAACTGGGGATGGCCTACTACCCAAGTTGCAGGAGACAGAAATGTAACCACCACCTAAGGTCTAGGAGAGACATAAAATTCCAAATAATTCCTTGTCTCCAGACATGTTGGCAGTACAGTAGTACCACATCCTAGTTGGGGCTGTCTACCCATATTGCCTCTTTGTGGGTGTACATATTTGATATTGTATTATGCACTTTAAGCTTAATATTTTGTTTTGCATCTCCTCCAGACAATTGATTCACTCACTGTGGGACCTGGCTGGATATTTCCAGTGTGACAGTCATGTCCAATCTGCCTTGAATCGCATGCTGTCTGCTTTAGGTGAGGCTACCAAACACCATGCTATATTGGTCGATCAGGCTGCCAGGGCCATCACTAAAAATCTTTCTTCCTTCATCAAAAGGTTAGAATGTGTATCATGTTTTGTACATTTCTGTATTGTAAATGACAACTAATATTTAAATAAAATCCTGTCTCTATTATAGTTACATTAATTAAGGAAAATAATAGAATGTATGATTCAGTTTTCTCATTCATAATTTTTCAGTTCAGATAAGGCATAAATTGGCATACCTAGTACAGTGGAAGAACTTATCCATATATCAGAAATTGTCCTGGCAAAATGTGAATTTGTGTAAAATCTCAAAATTTTGGTTCACCTTATCCTATATGCCTCTGTATGTGCTATATAGGTACAGTACACCACTGTAATATTTCACCCAATATCACAGATGCCAGCAATGATACACCTTTCTCCATCACTTCAATCACACCTAAGCACCCCAAGTAGAGGAATGCACTTCTCACCTCTCATTTTGCTTGCATTGCATACATTGCACCTTAATGTTACTAATATTAGGGATCTGTTTCTCAGCATAGTTTGGAGGAATCAGTAGCACTCCAATTCACCAACAAGAGAATCTCCCCTTATCCTCCATATCTTACTATATGTGATTGGTATGATATGGCAGTGCAAAGTGAGAGAGGAATACGTGTTGTTTGTGTTAATTAAATTTACTGCATTTTATTCTCTGTATTTTATGTGTATGATGAATTGATTAGGACACTTTCACTATCATGATATAGGGCAGCCAATAACAAATTTGACATTCAAATGCTGATTTAATGTGCTTCTGATATTGTACTTTATTAAACTTTTATCTATTGCATTTCATACAAATCTGGATTACAGTAATGACAAATAATATGAAATAAGTAAGCTGGATTCACACAATATGTTTTGATTTGCAGGAGTAAGTCTTTCACTAAAGTGGGTTAAAACAAGAGGATTTTTTTATTCTGCATTGCCCCATTAACTACAATAGTGTTGTTGACTTGACAGTGAACTTCGGCCAGTGAAAGACCTACGTCACTACTTTGAAAAAGTGAGTGGTGAGATGGACAATGTGTTGCAGCGGTCATCAGGAATGTCACGTTCCCGTCACCAGGACACACAGGACATGTCTAACCTGATCATTGCCACCCGTCGTGCCTTTCGTCACACTGCTGTTGACTATGTTCATGCATTGTCTGTGGCACAGGGCAAGAAAAAGCATGAAGTAGTTGATGCAGTGAGTATAAATGGAGCAAAGCTGTTGTTGTTGTTTGAAGTACCCCTAATGCCTCACATCCTCACAGGAATTTATTACAGGAAAGTTGTCAGCTCTCCACAATGTGGCTAATTTACTTCTTGCCTACAGGAGACTGTGATGACTACTATCACTAATATTGGTCATAGTAGTGGGTGCAATACTTTCATAAGAATTGCTACATGCTTCGTACACTACATATCCGGTTGAGAAAGATGTTCCTACTTGTATGTTCTTACTTGTTGAAAAGTTTCTATTTTTAAAATAGTATTTTTGACACTAATTAAATGTATAATCAGATGCCAAGTCTTATCTACTGTTTTTTGTATAGCTGTTGTCGTACCTGAAGGCCTACAGTACCTTTTATCATCAAGGAACTGACCTCTGTGATGACCTGAAACCTTCATTTGACAAGATCAGTCAAGAGGTAAGCTTTCTCATCTCCCCTCCCCCCCTTTATTTTATCTATTGTCATTCTACTTCACAATGAGGTTACAGAAATGTGCATACAGTACTATACCTCTTTCAGCAATTTATATAATGATATAAGATGAAACATATGTGTCTGAGAGAATTTTTATCATAATGACAAGGATAAATATTTTTTCTACCTCCTTGTACTCCACTGTGGGATATTTATTTGACATAGGAAACTCATACATTCTGTACTGTACATATTCTGGTGTGCAAGATCTTGACAGTTTTAAGGGGAGGTTCTCTTGTTGGCAAATTGGAAGACTACTGATTCCTCCTAACACAACCATAAAACAGACACCTTCAATGGTACTGATAGGGGATCTGTTTCTTGGTATAGTTTAGAGGAATCACAGACTTTCCAATTCACCAACAAGAGAATCTCCCCTAAAGCCAAATATACATGTGATAAATAGAGCATGATTGGCTAAAAACACACATTTGATTCAGGTTCAACAGTTGAGGCAAGAAGTGGGTAACCTAGAGAAAAGTCTTGAAAATCGACACACAGATGTAACAGATAATGATATGCTGGAGCAGATAGATTCCAGCCAACCAGTCACCATGCAGGGTTACCTCTTTAAACGGACCACTAATGCTTTCAAGACCTGGAACAGACGATACTTTACCCTCCAGAACAATCAGCTGGTGTACAGGAAACGTTCAGGTGGGGTCATACATTGTTTGCTATTGCTTTTCTTGGAGTGCTTGGGCATGGTAGTGTTTCGGGTTAGTCTTTTTATCCCAGAATTATTTCCATTGACTGAATTTCTTCATCATCAGACTTGTTTGTAAAATTACAAATTCTGTATGCCATTAAAGGTCATAAGGGTTGCTAGTTGGAGTACTGTACAGACAACCCTTGTTTTATACAGACCTCATTACAAAGGATTTCCATTGTAGTGGACGAGATTTTGTTGTAACTGACTTGTCATAATAGCCTTCCGTCTGCAAAATTAATGTGTTTGTGGTAGAGTAATGATATTTGTATTGAAGCTTCCTTTGTGATGACTGACCTATACAAGTTTGCAGATGCTTGTCTAGACCTGACTGACATCTCCATAAGTTTCTTTATTTTAAGACAAAATTTGTGGAAAGGTTAAGTAGAAAAAGGAAGAGGATTAAATTGTACCTGTTACTGTCATTAATTTTGAAATGTCCAAACATCATAATATAGTCAGTTTGCTACTTGATTTACAGAATTTAATCATTTTAGTTTAAAGTTTCCCAATTACAGTACTCAATTTATTTTTGTTCAGCCTTTCTACACCTTTCTTTGTGCAAAATACTTGTATATGTGTTTGAGAAAATGTTTTCAGAGCAAAGCATGAAGGTTTGTCAGGAGTTTAAATATTTGTTCTTTCATTCTGTTGTCACAGACACACGACTGTAACGAACATTCCCCCCATAGGTCTGTTTAATGAGAGTTGACCTGTACTTTTGCTCTTACTAATGACATAATTATTAGTGGTGGGGTATGACTTTAGAATTAGACTGGTGGAGGCAAAGAGTTTAAATTTATGTGTACACTCGCTGACCTGAGTTGAAGCCCGAGATCTGGAGCAGCCCAGAAGAAGAGGGAATAGACATTTGGAACATTAGAGTGATTTGAAAGGTAAAAGAACTGTGTTTTGTAAGCATTTAAAATTAAAAAAAAAAAAAGGTATTCTCTTAACCAATGGGAGATAAGAAAAATGTGAAGAGGATGGATGGGTTTCAAACCAAGTGGAGTAGTACAGAGTGGAAACATCATCATATTATTGAGGGAGAGTAGAGGGACTCTCTAAACATAAGGTAACCGAACACATCATCTGCATTTTGTAAATACTGTAGATTACAGTATTTATTTCAAATAATTCATGACACACATGGGCTAAGAACACACAGTATACAAATACCGTACTGTAAACCAGTAGACTTGCATATTCACTGTTATTAGAAGTGTATATGAGTAACGCAAGTGATAACAGCCAAGAAAGAAATGTATTACTTTACTATATACAGTACCAATGCCAGCCAACAAGTATATTTGTGAACAGTAGTCATATAGAATATATTGTTATACTCATTTCTGACAATTGTAATTCAAATAACATCAGGTTTTGTTACATATTTCCTGGTTGGTACTGTATTTCAAAACCTGAACTTGGTGAAAATCATTGGATTTTGGATATTTTTTCTTAATTTAACACTTTTTTCATATCAAGTTTATATAAATTAATTTTAGTTTTTCTCACATCCTCCTCCCCAAGGTTATCGAAAATCATACAGGAACTCTGGAGGAAGTAATCTGCTCAGTAGCAGTTTGACGCAATCGCACGGAGGTCTGTTTAACCCCCACTGTTGTACAGCTCCCGTTTTTGCCCCAAGGTTTATTATTTCCGTGTACACTTGCTTTTTCTTAAACCTTGGGTGTAAACGAGGGGATAATCCAACAGCACAAGCTACATAGCACGTATGGTAGTCTTTATTAGCCTTGCTTCATCACTGGTCTTGTTGTAGGTTTGCAACACAATGCTCTGGAATTGACAACCACACATTCACAAACAGGGTATCGATTTGGAGATTTAGATTTGAGTTCCTGGATATCTGACATGATACAGGATGTACTTGACTACAGTTTTCAGTCTGAAGTTTGCCTTAAGCTTTCATTCCAGTCACATATTCTCTAAAGGCTGCATTTTAGTACAGGTGTACTAGAAAAGAGTCAGTTTTACACACATGAATTTAAGTCTTTAACCTCATGAGAATGCAGTATTTCTTACTCAAGGATATAAAATTAGGTTAGTTGCTATGCAAAACAGTGAATCAAGAAGAGCCTTCCTAACATAATCAAACTTATAAGTGAAGACATAAGTTCACAGATTTTCTGTTTCACTTAATAATATGGATAATAATTATGGAACACTGTGTCACCAACCTACAACAACACCACTTCATCTCATCAAGTATCAGCACTGTAGGTCTCACTTTTAACACAAAGAATGTTCCTATGCACAGACACAAACACCACTGATAGTTTGCATTGTTTTCTTAACGTAAATTGTGTAAAGTATCATATCAGTGCTGCTACCACTTGTACAGATATGTACACACTCTCTGGAAGGTATCGGTGCATACTGTAGTGTGCATTTTGTGACCAGTAGGAATAAGTATTGGGATGTACCAGTTGTTGCAGCTGTATGTTGACAGCCCTATACACTACTCCTACTGAGTTGCCAACATTATGTATCTACATCTATTTCTTCTTATTCATTCCATATGTTTACACCGTAAAGGTGAAACAAACAGTGAATACATAACTCATATTTGCTGTAGCAATATATAAGTTGTACAACACCAACCATACTTACCTGTCTCCTGACACTATATTATATTATAGTGGTAGTCATTTAACTGTTAAACTTTTTCCCATATGACGATATTCACTGTGCTGGATACCAAGTGAGGGGTTGTGAAGATACACATTCGAACCATATTGACATGTCCCAAATTAAATTATCTTTTCTGTAGTTGTTGATCACACACTGCACTGATGTTTACCAGAGAGAGTGTATAGTTATTGTGATTTGTTTGTCATTTGTATAGGATTTATTTAGTTTGGGTAAATTAATGTTTCAATGATTATGAAAGGAAGTTAAGTACAAGTGGGAAGGGGCTTTGGGGAGGCACTAACATACACTTATTCACATTCAGGATACTGTAAGATATGAAGCAATGTGGAGTTTAAAGACAGTAAAGTATAAGGGTTTTGACTGCTGTAGGATTTTGCATCTTTATTAAGGTGAATGAAAGATTTTTTACTTTCAATCTGAAAGGTAAAGTTTTTCATAATTCTGATGGATTATTTGGTTGTATAATATACAGTCTTACCTGCAGTATTACTCTATACTGGTATTATACATGAAGATTTATTACTGCTTTTGACAGATTGCCCTGTGAAAAGAATGATAACCGCATTTTTATTCTAAAACTGAATTCCTTTAGAGCTGAAATCTAGATTGAATTGTATTTTATAATCATGGCAAGATATAGTTATTATATGCTGACTTTTGTGCATGAAGGAGATACACAAACCCTGAGCTGCCTGGCATGCATTGGGGTTGTTCAGTTTTTAACCCCATATACAACCTTACAGCCTTGTCTGATTCTTTATCTTGAAATGACATGCGCTGCGCTATTAGGTATTGACTAAGAATTCTAGTTGGCACCATTGCAGATCATAAATGTGTGTAGTTATGTAGGTATTTCTGGAAGAATATTTTTGCATAATATTTTTATGCAATATATGTTGATAGTTGTTACATGTATTGGTGTATAATTTTTGATAAATATGGCAGTGAATTCCAAGTAACAGAGTAGATTTTTATCATACTCTTTATATTTATTATTTGACTTACGGTGTGTACATATTGTAAAGATGAACAGTTATCAATGTTTCTAACCGCTTGCATGTTATATCCCCAAAATAACAGAACTATCATACACTTGTACAGTAAACAACTATTATTATTATTAACACCTTGTCCTTGTTTATATAATAACATAACAATTATCTTTAAATTTGGTTTACAGTATTGCTTATAAGTTACCTTGCCTCATTCACATTGTATATATTTATAAAGTTACACTACTGCTATTATCATTGTTGTATTGACAGGTTTGTATGGGTGTTACCTGTGTTACCATAATACTCTGTACCCTTACTGGCTGCATATAATAGGCCAGAAGGGCTCATACTCCAAGGCACTGATACAAAATAATAATTAGATAATTCCTACAAAAGGTATTTCCATACAAATTTGAGTTATTACTTACTGTACAGTGTAAGAGATGGAGTATAAAAAAAAAAGCTAAAACCAAAGCCAGCCTCTCCCAAGCAACATGAGCTGGATTGTTCCTTTACACATCCATCTGACCTCTTTGGGGAATACTATTTGTAGGTATTATACACTGTTGGACCTTGGTTTCTATACATCCTTCACCTTAACTGACCATTGTCTAGAGGAAGAATGTTTTAGGAGCTTCTTTAATTGAATACTTTACCCTGTATGTCTTCCCACCCTCTTATACCTTCCCCTTACTCACCTAACTTGTAACGATAAGCTTTAATGCTTTGCTGGATTGTATGTGAGTATGTGAAGAATCCTGTGCATAACACTCAATCAAAAGTATATTATCCACTTTGGTAACATACATTATGCTACACACTGTGGATATTGGTAAGAGTAACAGGGTATTTTTCTAATGAATAGAAATTATGCGTAACACAGAATTCTTTAAAATGTCTGTCCTGTCCTATGTTCTGGGTTGTGTATTTGACAAAATATAGTACAGCAGAGTTGTGAAGCTTTAAGAGATTCCCTCTTGTCATGGGCTGGGGTAAAGAATGTTCAGAAGGCAGGGCTCATGGATGTTTGAAGAGTAAATATGACATTTTTGCGTACATTGCTGGTTTTTTGTGTGTGTGTGTACTTGTGAAATAGCATTTTGTAAGGCCTATAATTATTTAGTTATTTAGTCAAAGCAATCAGATGCTAGAAATTAGATATTAATTAAAAGATATTTATTTATACTAAGCAGGGAAACTGTCCTGCATCATACCAATTTAAAGATATGCTGCTGCTGCATCTGTATTACCAGTACAGTTTGCTTATTATGTTATTTGAGTCAATAATTTTTTATGTGCTGTTAATTTTCATTCAGCTCTCTCAAAATTCTCATTTAATTTCATTCATAATTATATTATAGGTACTCTGCTACAACTCTGTCAGCAGAAATTTGCTAAATTATGCACTTGAAAATAGTGTAGCATTATTTTTAATTATGTATTATACAATTATTCCTCCATTAAGGAAGTCTCAGAGAAAAGTAAACAGTGAAATAGAAGCTGTAAATACAAATTGAATAGAAGATTTGGGTTAAGGAGGCACATTGTTGGTAAATCTGGAGCAACTGATTCCTCCAAACCATTTTTTTTTTTTTTTTTAATCTAGTTCAATTTCCTGGCATACTTTGGAAGATTCAAAGTGCTCCAATGTATCAAAAGTGTACTAATGCTCTTAATCCTGAAGGGTCAATTGCTGGAATTATATTCAGACATCTTGATAAATTCACTATCAGGCGAGTCAAGCACATACTGTGTGATATTAATTAGTTTGACCCAATTTGTTTTATGCATTTCTCTACCAATGTGTACACTAAATCTTCGTAGAATAGGAAGAGGAAGGTACAATAGTTAGTCAGGGCTGCATTAGGGGTTAACCAGGGCACTTTGATATGAGGTATACAGTATTGTACAGAAATTGTAGACCTATTTCTGTGAATGATGAACCTAAATTTTCACATTAATGGAGGCGTCACTGTAGATACGTTTTTTTATTCTTGTTTAGTTTGCTTAGCCTGCTGCAAATTTATGCCAGTCAGTCTTGACCCTATATTCTCTCTTTAATGAAGATTTTAAAAATATTGAGGTGTAAATCATCATTGTTTTTAAAGTATTTCAGATACTTAGTACCGAATGTTTTATTATGTAATTGTAAGACTTAAGGGGATATTCTCAGGTTGATGAATTAGAGGGCTACTGATTCCTCCAATCTATGCCATGAAACAGATCACCAGTTAAGGTTGTCTGTTTCCAGGCATACTTTGGAGGAATCACAGACCTTCCAGTTCACCAAGAAAATCTCCCCCATATGCACTGTATCAGTCTTTATTCAGTTTGCTGCAGGACTAGATAGACCTTTCACTTTACATAGGTCACACTGGTTACCAGTAATGGAATCAGTTCACAGAATTCTTCCTTTATAGAAACCATTCCCTTCAGATACAACAATCTTCCAGGGAAAGAAACTTACATAGATAGAGATGGAGGCATATGGACTGCAGTACTGTATTATGATTAACACACAGTTTTTTTAGGCTTTAGGTTTTTGAGGCATTACTTTGCCAAACCAGGAATTACAGTACAGAAAAGAACACAGGGAAATTTGTGATATACAATACTGTACTTCACTGATATAACAGTAGTTATGCAAAGAACAAAAAGGGTCACACATGCACACACATAAACTCTAGAATGAGAAAGTAATCTAAAATTGACATAAATATTTGATTGACAACTTTTTAAAAAAATTCTGACTACTGCTAGATTATTTCTCCTGTTCAAAGAATACATAATGCAAAGGTATCCAAAGCAAAGATTGGAAATTTTTTCAGTTAGCCTAAATAAAACATTGTAAATGTTAAATGATATGCCTGTAGTAAAGAAAATTTATTTTAAATGTCACAAGAATGTTGCTTTCACATATAGGGTTAATGTGTACTATATTTTGAACATGTGGCACATAATTAATTTTACTATATAACTTGAGATTATATTATTACAGGTGACATTTCACAGTGCAGTAATTACAATGTACTGTAATAAAATCCTGAAGTTACCCCAGGGAGACTATACAATCACAATAAATTTATTATTTATTTATCTATTTTTTTGGTCGCCATGTAATTTTAGGATTAAACTGTATTTTTGGCTTCAGGTGAAGAGGTAACCGTGATGGAAGAAGATCTCAGATTATGTACAGTCAAGCCGGCCAATGAGGTTGATCGTCGCTACTGCTTCGAGGTTGTCTCACCCATGAAGTAAGAAATGCAATAATATAAATAATATTACTATATGTACTGTACCTCAGATTGGTCATTCAGTATATTAACTAACCTTTTATGTCAATTATACCCACATGATATGTACAGTTGGCAGCAGAGGTTGGCTTCATTTCCACTTGTGTATGTACAGTATATATGAGTCTAGTGATGATGTAACACAATTTGAATGCAGAGATGACAGTACAGTACACAGCCATGCATGACACCCAAAGATGTTTCCATTCAACATATTCTTTTGTCCTTGTTTATAATTGTATTGCTTTTGTTCGTTCATTGTTATATTCTACAGCTAGATTAAATGTGGTGGTGATGCCCATTTTCATTATTTATAAAAAGAAACATTGCTCTGTTTTTCAGTATTTTGATATGCTCAACAAGGCATATACCTTGTAATAACAGTGACAACCCTGTACTGTATTTCCATACTTGTGTATGCCTAATGGTATATATTCACTTGTACAGATGTCACATGCTACAAGCAGAGAGTGAGGAGAGCTATGAGTCTTGGATTTCCTCCCTACAACGTGGAATTGGTCAGGCACTCCAGTTGGGATCTCACACCCCTTGTTATGATAACCAAGACTATGCCTCTGGTGCTTCAACTCTTACTACCTCTACCTCCACCCCTTCTGTGGCTCCCAGTACCCCAGGGGATTCCTCCACTAATTCTTCCCCTGCCACTCCACCCCACCAGCAAGTTCCAGCTAAAGCACAGTAAGTGAATTACACAAGTTGTACATTAATTAAGACTCATGAATATTGTTTTTACTTCCAAGGCATGACCACAGGTGAACATCCTCAAAGTATTTCAGTCCTGGTATAAATGTGGGTCTTTTCATAGCTGGTGATGTACAGTGGTGGACATAAGTTTGAATACACATATAGATAACTCAAACAAGTTGCAGACTATTGTTTTCACATTTTCATATATTGTTATTGTTTTGAATATATAGTAAGGCAGTAGCTGCTTGTAGTAAATTAGATGCTGCTTAACCAGTTCATTGAAAAGTTTTTCATCTCACAGAGGGAAGCTGTCAAGTGTCACCCCAATGTGAATTAATATTATTGTCTACGACTGTACATGTGTTTGAGATTTCATTGCATTAATAATAAGCAATTAAGCATACTAATGGCTACACTATTGATAAGTATCCATGTTCAGTCTTATAATTCTAAAACATTCTCTCATTTGTTTATATTTTAATCTACTCATTTCTGAGTTTCTCCTTTCTGTTTATCATTTTGTATACGTCTGAAATGAAAATCATGTCTAAACAGAAATTCACCCTTTATCATTTTATCCATTGCCTGTTGTTTTATGAAGATGATATTAAATTACAAAAGAGACAGATGGGTTCTTTATTTATGTGTTGTTGTTGAGGCTTTGGATGGATTGTCGTCTAGAAACCGCCTGCTCCAGATCTCAGGCTTTTACTCAGGTGAGCTAGAGATTGTGGATTGTGAGTGTACATGTACTTTAGTTCATTACTTTCATGCTTGGTTACAGACTGTGGCAGGAGGTTATGGGTATTCCTGGCAATGACCGATGCAGTGACTGTGGTGCCAGTAACCCTCGGTGGGCATCAATAAACTTAGGAATCACACTTTGTATAGGTAAGGCATCAGAGTTTTTAAGGGGAGATTCTTCTGTTGTTGGTGAATAAGAGCTTCCAACAATTCCATCATTCTGGTACAAACTCTTACGTGGGACCGTCTTTGTAGCCCTGGGCCCGGAAGCACAAGTTGCGTATTCTACATTATTCTCATATTTAATTACGAACAACCAAGCATCCAGCACTTACTGTCCAGTATTCTATTTTATATGTACTTGGGTTCACATAATATAGAAATACTTCATTGACCATTGATATACACAATATAACAGAATTCTTGTTGGAATAAAACACTACAAAAATCATATCCACTGTCCTTGACATAGAATGGACTGATAGAAATAAGACGTATATAGAAAAATTGTAAATAAGTCAATAGCAAAGTGACACCAAGCAGAATAAATGACAACATCTGGTTATCGTATTAAAATTGTACTCAAATAGTGCAATGGACACCCCTCCCTGTGCCTCCCATCCTGCACCTACGTGCCGTCCTGCCGGCGCACGACTACGCAGACTGTAAACATAACAGACCTTGTTGGCCCGGCAAATATGACTGTGTTTGTGTATGCTGTTGTTGATTGCAGGTCGTCTTCATGGAAAAATCACAAGTACCCAGACATAAAAAGTGTGAAGAGTTCAGCCACATATCCATCACTGAAAAACTAATTTTACATGAGTAAAGGGGTTCCACATGTAATTGTATTGGTTTTGCTGCTCGTGCTGATGCCGAAGTTGTCGTACTTAATAGTCATATATTTTATTTTATTAATCCGTCGTTCAATGATAAATGGTACAGTCGGCAAAAAAAGTTTCATTACCACCCCTACGTTAATTTTAACATGGGTAAGCCCGGTATGGTTGGTACTCCACCCACTGGGTAGCTGTGACTCGTGTCATCCGGGACATGCTGGACGGGAATCGTCATTGATCCGGCAGTGTCAACTTTTTTATAAGATAAGATAATTTATTTGTCACATTGTTATACAGGGATGCATACAAGTGAAAATCTTTATGGCAAAAACAGGCTCCAAAGTTAAAAGAGTACACAGGTTAGCACTAGTTTAAAAACATCAGTCACATAAAAGCATTCATAGACAACATGATTTCTATGAATGGACATGGTTAAAAAGTACTATACTGCTGGGAACAAAGGTTTTTTTGTAGCATTCAGTTTTCATCATGGGTAGTGCCAGCCTTCTTCCTGATCTTAAAAACATAAAAGAGTTATTTAGAGGGTGAGTTTGGTCCTGCATTATTTTCCTTACTTGTTTTAATGCAGCCTCTTGATATAATGAGTCTATACTTTTTGTATCTATACCTAACTTTTTAGCCTTTCTAACTATCTTCTTAAGCTTATTTTTGTCTGTTGACCTTAATTTTTTATACCAGGTGGTGATTGAAAAATTTAGAATAGACTCTAAGGTGGATTTATAAAACAGGCTGATTATTTTCTTATCTACATGAACGTTATTTAGAATTCTGATAAAATGAAATCTTTGGTCACATTTCTTCATGACTAGACTTGTGTTTGCATTACCTTTAAGTTCATCATCAATTACAATCCCGAGATATTTATATTGTTTTACCCGCTCCACAGGTGGTGTACTGGGACCTTTTTGTTAAAAAACTAAAGATCCAGCTTAAAAGGTTACTGTTATAACCCATTTCTAGCAGTTTGTTTAAAAGCATATGGGGTTGTATAGTGTTGAAGGCTGAGCTAAAATCAATGAATAACATTCTTGTTGATGAATTCCTTTTATCCAAGTGTTTGCTAAGTTCATTTATAAGAGTTAAACTTGCGTCTTGGACACTTCTGTTCCTACAATAAGCAAATTGCATCTGATCTCTAAAACTATATCAAAAGTTTAGTTGATTTTAAATTAAATTTTGAGTGTTGAAGAACTCTTACTATTTAATTATTCATTATCAAACATAAGGAAATGCGTTCGAGTATTTTAGAACAAGAATAACCGTGAAATACCCAGAAAAAATAGCACTGGCTGAAAGAACGTCATTCCTGCTTGGCTGACCATGACACACTTGAGGGGCAGTGGCCAGGGGCACGGACTTATGGAGGCTGGAGGGTGGCGGAGGTACGACACTCACGGGTCAGGGGTTGGTTACCAACATTACATCACACTGTTTTAGGGATGGTAACGAAACTTTTTTTGCCGACTGTACATGGAAAAACAATGCCAAAAATATATCTTTATTTTTTTAAGTAAGTTGGCTTCACTTAATGCACTAACTATATTTCTGCCTGGTTCTTGGTAATGGCGGACAACTGTACCGATTCCAAGATTGTCATCGAGTTGTTGGAAGCACCTATTGGAAGATCTCTGATTCCTCCAAATTGTGCCAGGAAACAGGCAACTTTAATGAGGGATCTGTTTCATTGCAGAGTTTGGAGGGGTTAAAGCACATTTGGACAGCTGAACTTTTCCAACAAATGAAACAACTGAGCACTTTTTAGCAAGGTTGAATAATAGTTAAGGGGATAGTATAGTATGGTACAGTGTTGGTAAATCTGGAATAACTGATTCCTCCAAGCTATTCCAAGCAACATTATATTATTTTGTCAATCTAGTCCAATTTACTGCCGTACTTTGGAGGAATCAAGGTGCTCTAATGTACTAAAAGTATGTTACCCCTCTTAAGCAGATATGAAACTATAGGGGACTGAAACAGTGAAAGTACACAGAGACCTTCCAGTTCATCGAAAAGAGAATCTTCCCTTAACTCAAAAGTGTGTTGAATTTTGCAGAGTGCTCAGGAATTCACCGAAGTCTGGGTGTTCACTACTCTAAGGTGCGATCTTTGACACTTGATGCCTGGGAGCCAGAGGTAGTGAAAGTGATGACTGAACTAGGCAACACCACCATCAATGCTGTCTACCTTGCCACTTATGTACCAGCAGCAGGAGGAAACACTGGACCAACACCAGCTAAGCCTGACAGCCAGAGGTAAAGTGCATTATATATTCAGTATATAATAAATCAAGGTGTATATGCTGGGAGGTGTGTGTAGTCTAAGAAATTACTTAAGGGGATAGTATACTTTTGGTACATTGGAGCACCTTGATTCCTCCAAAGTATGCCAGTAAACAGCACTAGATCAGCAAAAATAATGATGGCCTGTTGCTTGGAATACTTTGGAGGAATAAGTTGCTCCAGATTTATGAACACTATAGTATCTATCCCCTTAAGTCCATGAAAGGTGTGGTGTGCATAAATCACTTGATCAAAGAGTAGAAGAAAGTGTTGTGTTTTGGTTTGGGCATGTGGAAAGAATGGTGGTGATACAATAGTGATGAAAAAGGCACAGGAGAATTTTTGTTGGGCAATGAAGAAGGGGAAGACCTAAAAGAAGATGGTACAATATGGTGAGAGAGAAAGGGAAGACCTACAAGAAAATGGTACAATAAGATGAATGAGAAGTGAAAGACCTATGAGAAGATGGTACAATATGGTGAGTGAGAAAGGGAAGGCCTATGAGAAGATGGTACAATATGGTGAGTGAGGGCATCTGTTTTCTGGTACAGTTTAGTTAGGAGGAATCAGAAGCCTTCCAATTTACCAACAAGAGAATCTCCCCTTTAGCCAAAATACTGTATTTCCCATAGATCTGTTCGGGAAGAGTGGATTAAAGCCAAGTATGTGGAACGGTGTTTTGTTAAGCCTCTACCAGCATCACACAGTGGCTCCACATCACCCATGCACTCTTCTCCATCACAAGAGGTTGGTTATTGTCTCTAGCAACTGGTCATCAGAATTTTGACATTTTTATTAGTGTTGGCAAAATTTAGCTACACTTTAAGAATTTGCTGTATTATATATGTTTATGAGTAGAAAGACTGAAACATAAATATAAAAATGCAATAATGGAAGCCCTTAATCTAAAGACAGCCACCTGTTTAACAGTCAGCTTCTCAGTCTGTGTTAAGATTTCCATCAGCCTTTAGTGGTTAATATTGTATTTGTTGGTGTGGTTCAATCAGATGCCAGGAGAAAGGAAGTGGAGTGTGGCACGGAGACGACGATATAAACGCAGGAGAAAAGATGTTGGTCACTCCCCTACAGACCCTGCAACTGAATCTCACAGCGATGCTCAAACATCGTAAGTTATAGAAAAATACCATCTCTGGAACATGAAATATCCATTATTACTGTTATAACATTTGTCATGTGTGCATGTTGTCAACAGGTCAGAAGAAGGAAGCTATGAAGTGAATGAGGTGTTATTATTGGATGTAACAGACCTCACACCCACCACCACTGACGATATAACCACACCAACACCACAAGACCTTACTGGAGCCAGTGATGACAATTCCACTGATAATGAAGACTCATCACCCCATGGTAATGTGAACCTTATGCAAGAACATTGGTGGTGTTGATGATGGCGTAGTACCAATACAGTGACTCCATAGACAACAGAGTCTTTGTACCGGTACTATGCCATCATCAACACTACCAATTTTCTAGCATATAATGGTGTATTCCACTAGTGATGTATGGCACATCTGAATCTGCAATTATAATTTTTTTCCCAGTGCTTCAGCACCATGATGATCATATCCAATACTTCTTCTGACCCCCAGGAAAACCCCAATAGGGGATGGCCATGACTTAGTAAATTGGAGGGCTAGCAAATCCTCCAAACTATAACATGAAACAACAGATCCCCTATTAGGAACATGTTTAATTTTAGCTTGCTGTGCTGAGGGCTTCTATTATTTATTGCTAAGGTAGACAATGAAATAATGTTCAGTAGTTTTTGTTATTGACATTAATCTTTTTATATTAGTGACAGAAGAGCTTGTGTCCAGTTTATCTCCTGATTTGGTGCTGTATCGTGCTAGTGAGGCTCACAACCTTCCCATGATGACTCATAGCCTTGCTCTCGGGGCCAACAAAAACTGGCACAATCCCAACGATAATGGACAGAGTCCTCTTCACCAGGCAGTGGCAAGTGTTAGTATCATATTCTGATATTGGTATACTCTTATAGGAGTGTAACAAAAGTTAGGTTTTATACAGTTAGCCTTGTGTAAATGGCATGAGCAGCAGAATGTTATCCTGCCTTTGAACTACAATTATAGAGAGTTGTAAATGAGTTTGATAATACAGTTTGTGTACTGAAGAAATTTAAAATATAAAGTAATGTTAAGAATAAAGGTAGTAGTAGTATATGGATAATAAATAGTATGAAATGCTATACTGTACTGTACAGTATAGAAATTATGATTTGTCATGAAATTTATTTACATTAAGGACCATATGCATGAACATTCGTGATATTGATGATGGCATGGTACCAGTATGACAACTCCATAGGCAAATAGCAGAGTCTTCGTACCGGTGCCACGCCATAGTCAACACCACAGATGTTCTTGCATACGCCCCAAAGTAACAGTATGACTGGTAACTGTTGACAGGGTTCCGTGATGGCACTACAACACCTTTTGATCAACGGCGCTCGTGTCAATGAACAGGACGATGATGGTCGCACTCCCCTACATCATGCCTCTCTCAAATCAAACATTGGTCAGGTGAGATAAAATTATGCATTCCTTCATTAAAGGGAGATTCTCTTGTTGGTGAATTGGAAGGTCTGTGATTCCTCCAAACTATGCCAGAAGCCTGATGCCTCAATGGTACTAATAGGGGAATCTGTTTTGTGGCATAGTTTAGAGGAATCAGAGACGTACAAATTCACCAACAAAACAATCTTCCCTTAAAGGTATACTGTGATCATTGGATACTTCTCTCCACCTATAAGTTAGTACAGGTAGGTCTGCTATGTTTCCCCCCATACTATAGTTTTGATATAACAATAATAAACAATTATATCAACATTTTATATTACACTCCATCCCCCATTTAATACCACCAACATTTTCCCAAACAGGGTATGTGTTCAATATGTTTTCATGATATCAAGAGCCTGGGTTGCCTAAATATGATGGCACATAAATTGTTCTACTTATTACAGACTTATAAAAGAAATGTCTGTCCCTATCAATAAACAAAGATTACTTTAAAATAGATTAGAAGCAATAGAATTATGGTAATCATTATCGGAGATATGAGGAGTAGAATGCTATGATATTTTTTTTTTTATATATATGTTCCGACACTGGACATAGGCTTAATCAAGCCCGTTACCTTGGCCCAGGTCAACTGCTGCTCACACACACACACACGTCACGACTTCTTGCATGGTTATAGGTCCTTGGGCCATATGCAAGAACATCCGTGGTGTTGACGATGGCGTGGTATTCGTATGATGGCTCTGTTGTGTGTCTATGGGGTCATTGTACCAGTACCACGCCAACGTCAATACTATGGATGTTCTTGCATATGACCCCTTACATGTAGGGATTGAATTTGAATGACTTGTTTAGGAAATCACAGCCATATTATTATTATTATTATTATTATGAAGAGATGTAAAAAGAAAGAAGCCTTTATATTAATGGGATGGCTGTATGGTTTTAACTATTTTTTATTTGGTAAGGATAGTTTTGATTAACTTTGACTAATTGGTGGGTCTTACTTCAGGTGTGTCTACTACTTAAGCATCGGGTGGACCTCAACGTAGCCGACAAGGAAGGTCATAAAGCAATTGACCTCGCCCTAGAGAGCAGCGAACCTGATGTCGTTACTCTGTAAGTATTCACTGTGTTATTGATACATAATGAATGCATGATAATATTAAATCTTTCTCTCTGTTTTTGTGAATTTCAAACATTTTCCCTTTCCAGTATGATGGTCTTTTTATTGCATTGATCTTTCTGACATTGAATCATCTCTTCAATCATTACCTTTTCCATTTAGTTATTACATATTCATTAATTATGATTCATTACAATTACACCTCTAACCAGGCACTAGGATATTATTATGTTTTAATATAAATGTGGAATGAGTCTGCAATTGGGAATGTAAAATATATATGGAGGTTCATACACCTACCAGATAAAAGTTTGCCAATGTTGAAACAGACAAGAGGAAGAGGTGACATGATAGCAAAACAGTGAAAGTCCAATAATCAGTACACTAATAATTAAAAAATCCCAAAAGTTCAAATAGTTTGAAGCAGAAGTGAAAATTTCAAAGTTAGTGCTGATGTAGCAGTATTTGATACCCTACTGGCAGGCACTCCTTGGACCTGCCTATTTTATCATGTATCATAATCATATGTTAAGTGTGAGTATTAACACTTGTTCATGTAATCCTCTTACAGTTACTTACTTAACCTACCCACTTGTTCTTATTATTTTGGTGGTTCACTTTTCATAATTAGAAAACAGGATATAAAATTATTCAACTACAGTAGGTCCTTGATATAAGATGAATGAATTTAGCACAATACTTTCAACACAGGCTTAGTAAATCACTTAGTCTGTATGGTAATGAATTAGCAGAAGCCTGGGAAAACATTTGGTGGTCTTCATGGTGTGTCTGAGTGTAAAATGAAGTGGTGGATACAAGTACAGTATTTATTCATTGTATATTGAGGGTCTACTGTACTATGAATACAATATTGTACATGTGTATGTATGGTTCAGGTTGCGAGTGGCCAGCCTGAGTGAGCACATTGACCGTGATGGTGGGGGTGAGGACAACAACATGCTGACAGATATCCTGCGAGACTTTCAAGAGAAGATGGTAACTCAGGGACATAACCGTTCCCGGCAGAATGATGAGGCGCCTACATGAGGGATTGCAGTGGTTGAATCACTCACCACTGCTGCTTAGAGAAGGTTTATCTATCTCAGTCACTGTTGCCTCTATAATTATGCCACTAAGTTATTGTTTCCTTTAGCATGTCTTGTGTGTGTGGACAATACTGTACTCTTCTTATCATTTAAGGGGAGATTATTTTATTGGTGATTCTGAAGGTCTCTGATTCATTTAAACCATGCCACAAAGCAAATCCATTTTTAGTACCATTGTGGGTGTTTGTTTTCTGATATAGTTAGGAGGAATCAGTAGCCTTCCAATTTACCAACAAGAGAATCTCCGCTTAAACACCGAGAGTGCTTGTTGTATGGTATGCCTATATATTGAATGCTAGTTTTTTTTTTTTTTTTTTTTTTTATGGTAGATGACAATGATGCTTTCTTATACAAAATTCATAAATATGTATGTGTTGGTAAATAAGTACAGCAGATAATTTTTGTATGTACCAAGTTGGAAATAAATTATATAAAATTTGTACAGCATATTGAGTTTAGGTGAAAAAATTTAAAATTAATTAAAATTTGAAATTAATTAACACGATCACTTATTTGAATTGGCATTAACATTTTAAGTATTCTTACAATACTACAGTACTTCATTTACTACAGTGGAATATGATTAGTAAATATTTTTGCTTTGCAGTACCAGTCATGTAAATGATAGTTTGCGGGGAGATTCTCTTGTTTGTAAATTGGAAGGCTACTGATTCCTCTTAACTATACCAGAAATCAAACATCCTCAATGGTACTAATTCGGGATTAGTTTTGTGGGATAGTTTTGAGGAATCACAGACCTCCTAATTCACCAACAAAAGAATTTCCCCTTCATGTTAAATAAATGGTTGTATCGCGTATAATTGCTATAGAAAACATATGAGAATGTATTGAGTGACCAAATATACCTTCCTATGTAACCAGAGATGTCTTTTGTATGAGATATTGTCACTGGTATAGTTGGGGTATGTGTTATCTGTTTAGGTAGAATGCATTTTTTCCCAATATAATAATAATGCTGTGCTTAATAATATTATAAATTTCTCATACAGTATACAGTAGTAAGAGATAGCTTGTATTTTTTACATTACAATTATGTAAAAATATTGGACAATACACATATAGTGAGTGTTACTTATGAGTGAGTGTATGACTTTTTCTACTGGAACTGAGCTTGTAATTTGCTGATATAGTATATACAGTAGTAGCTACTTGCCTTACCATGTAGCCATCAACACTCACCACATTTATTTGATATAACTCAGATATTGACTGCCTTTGTAGTTTAGCTACAGTATACGTATGTTTCTGGTATTTTAGTGCAGACCTAAGAATTATGCTGTTATCCACTTTTACTGCTAAATGGAAGTCAAGTATATTTGTATAGGCCTCGTATCCCCTACGAAACAGGGGAGGGAGTGAAGGTTGGGGACCCCGCTCTCTAAAATTGACCCCACAAAAGGTTCAAATAGTCTCAGAGCTGGTCCCTTCCCTGTCAGGTGTCCTGCACTGGCGCTAGAGCCTCCCCACCCCTTGAAAAAAGGGAAATGGGATATTGATGATGATGATGATGTAAGATACCAGTAGTGCTTGAAGGTTAAAATTTAATGAGGTATTTGATTAGGACTACAACCAGAGAACTATAATGCACATGTAGTACAGTATCTACAGGTGGAAATGATTGAAAATACAGTACTACAGTACTGTATTACTGTAGTGTCATATTAAAAATTTAACTTTATCAGATGATGCACACTGAATTAACATGATCTCAAATGAAGTAAATTATAAGAAACACTACCAAAATATGCTAATGATTCATTTGTGCTTTGTTATTTACAATAATGTAATGACATTTATTCTGATATGATTTAGAAAATTTCAATAAAATGTACTGTATTCCTGGTAACCATCATAATGTACTGTTGTAAACATTAGATTCTATCCCACATAAGTTGTGTGAGGTGGAGTAGATGCAAGCTATCCTTTCTGTACAGTGATTTATAGTGGTTTACATACCAACAAAACTCATGATATATACATTGTTTATTAACTACTGTTGTGCATTGGAGATGAATTCAAGAAGTGAGTTGTAGGATTGCTTAAATTCGTGAACATGTAATAAATATGCCATGGAACTACAAACTTTGTAAGTACTTCAGTATTATTCACATATGGTTACTATATGCAGCAATGCATCAGATTTGTTGAAGGAGGAGAGAGTAAACAATGTTCCTATAGGTTATGGTAAAGTATTACACCTATAATAATAATGATAATAGTGCTCATCATCTGGAGTGCCCTAATGCAGTGCCTCCTCCTCTTCCTCGGTAGGTAGACTTGGTGGTTATACTCGTACACTTTACTTGGTCCCTTTGTGGCAGTATGCTTTTTAATGACCATTCAGACTATGCAAAAACATATTTTATAATAAAGATTTTTAAATATGTAAATGGTATACAGGATCCTCATGATGCTGTATCTCATGAATGGATTAATTATGAGGTGGTCAGACTTCTCCATTTTATACTTATTTAGGTTAGTAAAATGCATTGTATATATTTGTATTAACTGATCTGACTACACTCATAGCTCCATGTTTAAGTCTCTATTGCCTTTTTAAGAAATACATTATTATGCAGAGAATTTTTGCATCATTTTATTCAAATGCTTTTTGGGGTTTAAGAATGTGAGAACAGTGCTTATCAGTTTGCTTAATTCTGTAAGCTCTCTCAATTTGTACTCTTTTATTAATGTTTACTAGAATTGCTTCACAATTTTCCACAGATTGTTGCTTATAATCTTTATTGTGTAGTTTGTCAAATGCAGATGTTTGCTTCATAGAATCAAATACTGTATGTATAGATAATGCTTATACAGTATACTCAGTCACTTGGTGTAGATGCCACAGGGAAAAGTTTGAAGTAACATGCTCAAAGGTGTTCTCCAATCATCTCATTGGACCTAGTTCCATTCAGCACCAAAGATATATTTTATGTGTGTAAGTAAACTAAAATCTGCTGTAGGCTGTGTTGTATAGTATATAATATATCTATCTATATATTGTGGTAAATTAATAAAGTCTCTTAGAGTATAGCATTTGTTTGCTGTATAATTAATATGCATTCATTTCCATTGCTTATGTTCATACAGTATTTAATCTAAGTAAGTATTAACTCATCATGCTTTCTCATACAATAAATCAAAATACTGTATTGTGGTTGGTATAATAGGTTAAATATATTTTATAATAGTTGTAGGTAACTATCTTCTTATCAGTATGAAATGTATTGTAGCAACCTAATACTGAATACAAGAATGCCTGCTTCAGCTATGAAAGTTCATTCACTAATATGAACAACATTGCAAATATAAGTTAAGCAACAATACTGTGAGTACTGTCAGACTACCTGTACCCAGTAATCAGTCACTATAAATTACTGCACTTATTATCCTATTTACATTCAAAGTGCATTTTTTTTCCACACTCATATCCCATTACTATATACTCATTTTCAGCAACAGATTTCCAGGAACCATAATGTATGAGGCTTTATGAGTAGTGTTTTATGTATGTAATGCATGGTTGCCAGACATAGTTCTTGAACACCTGAGTATAAAGGATTTCAGAGTATGTACTGTACTACTGTTTGTGGTGTCTCAAGAATTCAGCTCTGACTGAGTTTGTGAAGTCTGTGTAGCAACTCTACAATTGATTGTTTCTGTTACTGATGTCAGTGAGATTATATAAAGTCTACTTTTGCCATTGAAAGTTATAATTATGTATTCTCAGCATTATTGAGTAGTACGGAGGGAAGATAAAATGTTTGGGTGACTGGTGGTGTTATTTAAGCAGTGCCTTGTCATATATGGAGGCTGTGCTGGAGAGAAAGTTTAGTCATAATAGAGCTCATTTCAAGAATATGTTTTATGTCTTCCTGTTGTACATCATTTTATAGTTTTTTTAGATAGAAATGAATATGTAATTAAAAAAATAAAAGTATTTCAAACAGTTTGAGATTATATAATTGTGTTCCATGGGGTGAGGGCATTGGTCTTGAGTGGGCATCAGGGTAATGTTAGTGTCTTTCAATCCACATTAGGTTTTCTCCTATCTTTGTTATGTGTTTGGTTATTTAGTTATCTTTCTGTAGGCTTTCTACTGTAGTACAGTATATACTTTACACAGAAGCGGGTAAACTCATCCTTTTCCTTCACTATATCATAACAGGAAAGACCTAAGGGGCTGATGGAGCCCATTGGGCTTACCCAGGGAGGTAGATGGGTTGATTTGATTTGAGGATGAGATAAAATTGATATGTTCATATATACAAAATAAAGTCTAAACACATGTAGGACGCACAAATACACTAACACCCCAAAAAGCAAAGAGGGCAGAGAAATATAAGCGGAAGAGGAAGGCTTGACCAAGCAAGTAGGGAGTGCTGGAACGGAGAACTGGAGACTCGTCTGCTGTGACCACCCCTGGATCTGGGTGTGTGTGTGTGTTCCAGAAGGGAGCCAAGTGTCAGAGCTATATTTAGATAGATAGGTACAATACAGTACATTGCCTTTAAGCTAAGATCATCATTAGTAAGATTATCTGGGGATAAAAGAGGTTTGAAAGACCCTACAAGTAGGACGAGGGAGAAGATAGAGGTGGGAGAGCAAACACGAAAGAAACAGGAGATGAGAGACAATTGAAAAATTGAAAGGGAGTGGCTGGGGAACCAAAAGGGCAAGTACATAATAAAAGAAGACAGTGTGGGGAGCCCACAACGCAACAACATAATACCACCCAGACTACTCCCTCACCTTATTAACTATAGCAGTATTAAGCCAATTGGTATTGACCAAACGAAATACAAGCATTTAATAATGTCATACTTAATATTCCTGCTCTCACTTTGTTCTATTTTTTTTAAATATAAATATCTAATATTCTCACATACTATAGAGGGATTATAGGAAAGGTGTGCTTTTTCACTCCGAACTTCGACATTGTGATTGACGTACTCTTTAAACCACCCATCTGTAAATAATAACCTACAATATTTTCACATCTTGATTCCTACTGACAAGCCATTAACATTGATCCTTTGTCAAATGACCTATGCTATTACTCTCACTCAGACAGACTATAAATTATAATGTTCATGAATGACCTCCCCTATTACTCCCACTCAGTTCTTGCTATCATCATCTGCTCATCCACTTTGTTGTCCACAGACCTGCCATTAACAGTCATTATGATATTTGAACCCTTATGTTAAGTTATAATGGGTTTGAATGTATATTGTTTTTATTTGAATCCTCCATGCGCCACCTATCGTTCAAACCTTACATGTGTTTTCCTGGCACTTATTACCTGATATCGAGCCCTCTAACTAACATGGCCGCATGAATTAGTGATAGTGAGGAACTTGTGGACTCAAAGACAGAATTTTACAGTGTGTAAGCCTTCGTAAGTGACAGTTTTATGTACGCTGGACACTCTGATATGCAGCGAATGAAAGGACAAGGAACATCAGGTTGGTTTACATGTGATTTATGGCAGTGGAAGTGATCAGCTTGGATTGGTTATATGAGTTTACCCGTGTTTGTCGAGGTTCAAGCTGCTTCTTTAGTGCCCCATCAGTAAAATACCAGTGTTCGTTTGGTACTCAATGAAGAATATGGCGTGGTGAATGAAGGGTGGTGATGATGGTGTTATAATGGTGGTGGTGATGGTGTTAAAATGGGGGAAAACACGGCAGGCCATTCACCTCCTGCCCCATTGGTGTTTCCGTGTTGAGTATCCTATGCCCTCATCCTAATCCTACTCCTCATACTCCTACCTAATACCAGCCTACCTAAGCATCATCATCCTCATCCCCATCCTCTTCCTCTTTCTCCTCTTCCCCTTCCTCCTCTTCATCCTCCTTTTCTTTACGTGTCAACCAATTTTTTCCATGACCAATGAAGTATATTTGTTCATCTGCTGTTGTATACTTCCTTGTTCTCAAATGTCAAGTTCTTTTCTTTTATTTTCTATTCTTTTTGTCTTGTGTCATGGGTGTTGTTGTTGTTTAGAGGTGCATTTGGTCAAACTATTTCATTCTATTGATGTTACCAAGACTTACAATCACACACACAGATAGTATTAAACTTAGTTAGATGTTGGTGTTTAATGTGGGATATTCAGGTGTACTGTAGACCCTGGATATACAATGAATAAATACTCATGTCCACCACTCACTTCATTTAACACTCAGTCACTCATGGAAGACCACCAAATGTCTTCCCAGGCTTGTCTTATTCATTGCCATACATACTAAGAGATTTACTGAGCCTGTGTTGAAAGAATAGTGCTGGATTTATTCATCTTATATTGAAGGTCTGATGTAATATATAGTTTTTTAGGCTTCAGTACTACTGAGGCATAGGCTATGTAGTGTCTTCATTCAGAGCTTAGTATTATGATTCAATTAACTTTTATTGTTGATTTATGAATTGGTTTTGCTTCTTACAGAAATTCTAACTCCTATTTAGAGAGAAAGTATGATCTGACTGCCGACTTTGTTTTGAGATCCAGAATATGGTAAAAGACCTCAAAAAAGTATCGGCCCGCTTTTTTCGGCAAACAGTTTGAAAAATCAGTGATGTGATCTGAAACACGCCGGAGACACGAGTGACCCACAACTTACGAATTAGAAACAATCTACCCTCTGGGTGCCGATACTTCTTTGAGGTATTGTACATTCACAGAAAAGAAATTGAAAGTTTTGACACTAATGCTGGTAACATGCTAGGGTAATTCTTTACAAGAGCTCTGCCTATTTTCCCCCCTCTAATATCATATAAATTCTAATCATGGAAAAGAGCCTGAGAATGTAGGATTTTGAGTGGGGAAGAAAAAATCTGGAAGAAACTTGAAGTTTTGAAATCCCAAGTCAAGAATTGGAAAAACTTACTTTGCTCAGATGGTTTGTTTGAAGGCATTAAATTCGAATAATGGAAAACCCAAGACAACAGTTTTCAAAGCTTGTCTTGTTTTGTTTGAAGGCATTAAATTTGAATAATGGAAAACTCAAAACAAGTTTCCAAAGCATGTCTTGGAGTTTCCAGTTTTGTGCAAGTGTGATTATTGAAAAATGGAAAACCCAAGCCAAGTTTTGCCACAGTAATATAATCTAACTTAACCAATAGTTATGATTATTAGCAGACACTTTAATATGAACCCCACTCGAGAACCATAAGCAGACTATGGGAAGTATGCAAGAATATCCATGTTGATGATGGTGTGGTACCGGTACGATGACTTTATAGACACATTACAGAGCTATTGTACCAGTACCACACCATTGTCAACACCACCAATGTTCTTGCGTACAGCCCGTTATAGGTTACCTGATAGGATTACAGACTGGCATGATTGTTACACACACACAACCATAGAGAATGTTTTACTGTTGCGAAGTGCACCTTGAAACCAACACTGCAAACTCTTAAAAGCTGTCTTACAGGAATGCAGTAAATAAATTATAATATTGATACATAATTTCTGACCAAGAGACCTACGAGCTCCACGTCCTCTACCATCCATATCTGAATTTCATGCTTAAAAATATATTAGTGACTACTTTAAATGTCAAGATATACCGGTACTTCAAATTTTATGCATTTCTAGATCTATTAAGAGTATGGCCTGCGTCTGGCCACGACTAGATCTAATACTCTCTGGTCAGAAATTATGTATCACTCGTGTATCGGGACAGTACTGTATAATATTATGATAAGCTATTATAGTAGTGATGAACTAGTGGAGAGTGTAAGGAAAGTCAGCTTTGTCATGTTAACCTATATAATTCTAGTGTCAGTACTGTTAATAATAAATACCCTATGAAAATGTACAGTAGCTACCAGGAGAACAGTTCATTGGATGGTGCCAGTTATCATACTTATGATATGCATATAATGTTTATTGCAATGAAAATAGAATAGGAATGCTTAAAGACAAAAACTTCCTGTAGTATTCCTTTAGTGGTATTGCTTTGAGACTGGCCAGGGCAAAAACTACAGACTGCAATGATTTATACTGGTGTATCACCCACTGCAAAGAGGCAACTTCCCCTTCCAGACCCAGAGAAACTGTAGCCTACCAGGGCCATTAAACTCATCCCCCAAAAGGTGGTTTTGTATATTGTGTTATGCTTTGTGATCTAAAGATTGCACAAAAGTGAACCCCTCTTGGTGTTTCCTGAGGGAGGATAATAAAGATTCATTGTACATACAGTACTTTATGTGAAATTGTGAACTTGTGTCTAATAATGTATATAAAGGAAATGTTACTACAGTTGTATCTGAAGGGTGGATAAACTGGCACAGGAACCTTGAAATTCAAGTGTCTTCATAGGGCCATTTACTCAACACTCATACATTTATGGAAGTAAAAAACATGTATAGTAATAACATTAAAAGTATTTCAGGTTTATGTATTAACTTGCGGTACATGATGCTATATCTAAAATCAGTGTTGGTTTGGACATCTGACATCACAATTATTCAACGAATTTTGATATAATGATATTGTACAGTATATATACTGAGTATTGTAAAGGTAGGCTTAATACTTCTGTAGTAATAGTCCAAAGCAAGAAAAGACAAGATAACATAAAATAAGATATTTTTCCAAGTTAAGTATATAGCTAATAATAAATAACTGAGGACCTCCTATTTGCTTTTACAGTACAGTATATAGCGGCTTTAGAAGTCATGTTCTGTGAGAGGACCAAATAAAGGAAGGTATAATATTGTATAATGGTGCCAATAAATTCCCTTATCTTCTTTCTTATTGAAGTTGTAGGAGAATAATAATAAGTTATGTTAATAAAAATATTTAATTTTTCAATTCACAATGAGTTTGTATTTATGTCCTTTTTTTATTTATTTCAGTGCCAAATGGGCCCAAAGATCAGGTAACTTGCTTTGAGAAGTCTACATTCCTGTACGGTAATGTACTTCATGTGATTCTTCTGTTGTATCTCCCTTCATATACTGTACCATAACTACAGTATTTATGTATACTGCATTGTCATATACTAAGGAGTATTGATAATATAATGATTAATATTAGTTTGATTTTAATATTTGGTTATACTGATTTTATTGAAAGTTTAAGTTGAGGAATATTTTTCATGGGTCTGATAAATAAGTTTTCAATTAAATGGATATAATAGTAGACAGACTGACTTTGGCGCAGAATTACTCATCATTCCAGAGCTACACAAGTCCCATGACATCATCGATGGCCGCAGCTGCCGCTGCTTCTGACCCATATATCTCTCCGTACTACATGCCATCAACCCACTACCAGGTTAGATTGATGTCATAAGTTTTCTTTCAATTTGGTACTGTCCTGGTCTTGATAAATATTTTGAATCTCCACTTTGTTATTGGTTCCTTAGATGTTTGGCAGAGAATGTAAGATGAACAAATTTTATCCTAAGTGAATGCTGTATCTTTTATCCATTTTAACACTGACCCTGGCTACGTGTATGAACTCCACTGACATTGAATGTATGGTGCTCACATTTATGGTAGCATCCCTGGCACCGTACCTGTAAGTTTCACTAGCTCGCCAAGTAATAATGACTTTCTATAGCTCATATACTCTCTACTTATGACTACTCTGATTCTGTAGGGCGAGGTAGGCTAAATGAATACAAAATTTGTCTGATTCCTGAAGTTTTCAACTCCATCTCAAAACCAAGGCTGTGGGCATGATCCATGTTCCAAAACTTTATATTGCTGAGGATAAATAATTTAGGATTGCACTGTCTTCTGTGCAGGTGTACATTTCCAAAGTTGTGCAATATTCTGGGACCTTATTTAACCTCTTCCCTCATCCCCTGCTTTTCCTCTTTCAAACTAGTATACTTCCACCCTTACCCCCGACCCTCACTCAGATTTTGTTAGGCCATTGTGATATTTACAAATGTAAATCATAAAAACTTTCATTTGAAATCTTTTCATTTTACTCCTGTCTGAAGTAATGTAGTTACTATGTAGGCTTTTATTTGATAACAAGATTAAGTCCTCATCAATCAGGCATATTATATGATGGACTATTTACAGGCATTTGGCGTTGGTGACGGCACTTGGAGCAATGGGGGCGACCACATGCAAACGTTCCTGGGAGGTTATGGAGGCCAGATGGGTTATGACTCACACAGCACCATTGATGGTATGTTTGGCAGTGGAAGTTTTGGCGGCTTCAACCCTCCTGGCTTCAACTATGGTTTCCACGGCAATGGGGACTACAGTGCATGGGGTGGATCAGACGTGCGCGGCGGCAACAAGCCTTACGATGACTACTACCAGCGTGACAACTTGTATGCTGATGACCGAGTAAAGGCATTGGATCAGGGTGTTCAGGGACTTACCATAACTGATCCTAAAACTGGACAGGACTTGCCTAGGGATGGGAGTGCTTCTGGAATTGGGAAAAATGTGGCTACAAATGGAAGTGGTGGAGTTGAGGTCAAACCAAATGGAGGGAACAGTCCAAGTGGAGAGGCATCTGTGGGACTGGGACAGACTAAGAAGGGGATGTCATGGGCCAGTATTGCATCCCAGCCAGCTAAGCCGCAGCCCAAAGGAAGACGTGACAAGACTACCATGTCCTCCATTGTACCTGGTCGTCACATGGACATTGGCACTTGGGAAGGTAAGAATGGTGGCCCCAAGCCTGTGGCACCTCCACCAGTGCCCCGACCAGCCTGGGAAGCCCCACGTGGAGGGTCTCGCTCAACCACCTCCACATCCTACTCCACTCCACCCCCCCGCACCCCACCCCAGGTGCCTCCCCCTCAACAGGTTCCCCAGGTGGGACAACAGCAACAACAGCAACAACAACCACAGCAGCAACACCAGCAGCAACAGCAACAACAACAGCAGCAAGGAGTGGTGCAGCAAGAGCAGCCACCACCCCTCCAGGCACTGCAGCAACCCTCCCCCCAACAACACCAGCAGAACCAACACCAGCAGCAACACCTCCATCAGCAGCAACACCTCCATCAGCAACATCTTCATCAGCAGCAGCAACACCAACACCAGCACCAGCAGCTCCACCAACAGTTGCCATCACCACCACAACAGCAGCAACAGAATGCTCCCCCTCCACTGTTGCAGGGAGGAGTTATGCACCCTCCCATGGATTTACCACCCTCCCCACAAGGGGGTCCTCCCATGCCAGTGTCTCAGCGGCCCCCCCTTCCCCACGTGCCTGGACAGCTGCCCTCGGAACTCCAACCCGATGACCCTATCCTTGAAGGTCTTCGTATGCGCAATGATTACAATCCCAAGGACTTTGACCTTAACCCTAAGAATGCACGTTTCTTTGTGATTAAATCTTATTCTGAAGATGACATTCACCGTTCTATCAAATATGAGATATGGTGCTCCACAGAACATGGTAACAAACGTCTTGATGCAGCTTTCCGTGAGAGGGAGGGGAAGGGTCCCGTGTACCTTTTCTTCTCGGTGAATGGATCTGGGCACTTTTGTGGTTTAGCTCAGATGATTTCCATGGTGGATTACAATTCTTCATCATCTGTGTGGGCTCAAGACAAGTGGAAAGGACAGTTCCGTGTCAAGTGGATTTATGTGAAAGATGTCCCTAACAGCCAGCTGCGTCATATTCGGCTGGAGAACAACGAAAACAAGCCTGTCACAAACTCTCGTGACACTCAAGAAGTTCCTTATGAAAAAGGAAAGATGGTAAGTAAAGTGCAATTTTTCTGTTTTGTTTGGTTTGTAGTAATTTCAGGAGTACAGGTACTTGCTAACCGCTCATACTTTGTATTGCAATAATAGAGATGAGCAGCAAAGTGAAGAAAATGGTACAGTGATGTTATCTTTCCTTCCCTGCCTTGTACTTACAGCAGAGGTGTAGGTTTTTTGTTTTATATCCTGTATATTGTTTATGTACTGCAAAAAGTAAGGACTAAGGGAAAGGTGCCTCAATGATATCCTCACCTGTGATATAAATTGAGTGAATAACGAAATAGTATAATCCTCCCAACACTGACATATGCGTCGGAGACATGGACATGGAGTAGGGCGCATCAGTCTAGAATAGGTGCTGCGGAAATGAGTTACTTGAGAGGAGCATGTGGACTTACTAGATGGGATGGAGAAAGTAATGAGAGATGTGGTATGAGTGAGAAGGCAATTGGCATTGAGTGTGGAGTGGTTGAGAGAGTGAAACGTGATACATTGAGGTGGTTTGGACATGTGGAGAGAATGCAAGGCGAGGAATTTGTAAAGAAGGTGTATGGAAGTGAAGTTGTGGGACCTGGTGTGAGAGGCAGACCTCCGGTTAGATGGCAGAACAGAGTGGAAGAGTATGTAAAGGAGAGAAACGTGAGGGGTAGAGGAGGGCTTGAACAAGTAAGGAGGAAGTGTTGGAACAGGGAGAACTGGAGACACTTCTGCCGTGGCCACCCCCTTGGGGGGAGTTCCCGGAGGGAACGAGGCGTCGGAGCTATAGATAGATAGATAGATGATATTGCCAAGTTCAGTCTATATTTTTATATATTTATTTATTATTATTTTTTTAAGGCCAGTGCTATACAGGTAATTTCTGATGTGTAATTAAAGTTTGTTATGCATTCCATATATTGGTAAATCCCCTTTAGGGATAGAACTGTATATTGAGCATTCAATTCAATCTGAATGAACTCCTCACTTGTTACCCAGGTTATCATCCATAAAGTATATATTTTAGAAATCAAAAGATTTAAAGTTGTACACTAATTGGGCATGGATAGTCAACAGCAAAAGGTTTTCCCTCTCGGCCTTCATGTTACAAACTGGTTGATTTTGGAACTTTGTATAAGGTAAAGTTAATAGAATTGTTTATTTCTTTCAAGCAGGGTTGTTAAAAAAAAAAAAACTTATAAATTGAGCCCAGTCCGGGTGGGTTTTTAGATTCCTCCGGTTATAATCAGATTTGTATAGTTAAATTTAAGATACCACATTTTATTAGGTTGTACTTTGTGCTGTTGTTATTTATTTTATTTTTTATAACTGGCATAATATTTACTATAAAGTGCAGTACATGTACTATATTGTGACATTATATAGTGCCTTTTTCTTTTCCAAGATTTTGTATATCATTACAGTGAAAGGATATTTTCAACATTTCTATTGCTGCTGTATACAGAATTATGTCACTATAAAACATATGTATCCCCAAGTGGGCCAAGCTGGTTATAGTGTACTGTACATGTATTTCCAAAGCACATAAATTGGATGCAATGTAAATAAATAAGTGGAGTAAATTAAAAGCTAGTAAAATAATCCAATATACCATTAGCTTAATTAGGTGCACTTCTCTTTAAAAGCAGATTTTGAGAGTTGAAAAGTGTGCCTTATACACCAAGAAGTTTGGTATACCTGCAAGCGTTTACAACTAATTCACTGGGAAATATTGTACTGTAATATTAACATTTTTTTATTACTGTTTACTGTACAGTTCTTTTGCTTCACCCATACCTAAACCACATATTTATGCAACTACTCACCATGTCGTACAATCTTCTAGATATTCCCGGTCTCCTTTGACTTTCATCCACTGCATATTTTACTTTTGTAAACAAATATCTGTAGCAGTATGGTAACTGGTCCTTAATTTTGAGTGAAGGAAAGTTAAGCACATACCCCTCCCTCCCTCCCTCCCTCCCTTTTATTGACCTCTGCTTTCCATCTCCCTACCTCCTTGTACCTCAGTGTGACTTGCTAGGTAGGAAGGAGCAGCCTAGGCAGAGAGGAGTAAGAAAATGTGGAATATTTTTTTAGTTCATGGCTCTTCATTGTTTAAAAGGTACAAGCCATTTAATAAAGGGTTATACCATTATGTAAAGTGTAGTTTTACCATGAGACATTTTTACCTGCCATTTTCTTGATGTCAATTATTTAAGTTCATTAAGAAAGTGATAATTTATACACATATTAGTATGTAATAATTTTGGATATCTAACCCATATAGCTAATACTTAAGTTGATTTGCAGGTGCTGAAGATAATCAACCAGTACCGCCACACCACCTCAATATTTGATGACTTCTCACACTATGAAAAACGCCAAGAAGAAACTGAAACTCGCAGGCATCCTGGACCATACAAGGTAAACCAAAACTTGTCAGTGTGAATGTGAAACAAGGTAGCTTGATGAGTTTTGTTGCCTTGATCAGATTTGTATATGGTTGCACTTTAGACTTTATTTGAGCCCTGGGTCCAGAGTTGCACATATTTGCTCTTTGGGTGGACAGTTGCACTGAACAAGAGTTAAATCAAGTGTAAACCAGAGGGATCGACATGTAGAAGGATGCAGTTAGTATAGTGTGTCTTTATATGTAATCACTTGTGTGCATCCAACTGAGATATCCTCAGTGACTTGCATAGACATTCTCAACATATTGAAAGCACAGATACTCTAATATTTGCACCCTCAAGCATTGAACATAATGTTTACCCTCCCATTAAATTATGAAAATTTTATTGATTAATACCATTGTTGGACACTGACTACTCGGTCTTTAATTGTTGTGATTATTTGCAGCTAAATGAAATGGTTTACTTGTGAGTAGCATTGGTGCATTTTTCTTACTGTTTTGTGTCATATTGAAAGGATATGGATCGTGATGACCGTCGAGGTGATCGCATGGACCATAGAGGTGGTGGTGGGGGTGATCATCCCAGAGACCACCCAAGAGACCATCCCAGAGACCATCCTCCCAGGGACACCCGTGATCACTACCACCGCGGAGGAGGGGATCACCGTGACCACCCCAGGGACCACCACCGGGGCATGGGTGGGGGAAGGGGCAGGGGAGGGCCGCACCACCACCCTCACCATCATAGAGGAGGTGGAGGCCGTAACTGAACCCCAGCCTGCCAGTCCTTTGCTCATTCTGGCCTGCTTCCTTCCTGGGCACAGAATTTGGTGAACTTTAACTCAGTCGCTTGAAATTTGAAAAGAAATGGATATAAGACCCTAGAGCTGAAAAAAAATAAAAAAAATAAATGGTTTGCTGTTGTTTAATACCCATTGAATAACAACTTTGAAAGGCACAGAAATGAACAGTGAACAGTTTTCGTGTCATTGATATATCTGGTGAACAGATACACGAATTTTAAGATGGAGAAAAAAAGTTGAACTGAGCGAACAGTGGAAAGAACATTCATATATACGGTACATACTTTATGGACAATTGGCATATTCAGAGGAACCTCAGTTCCCAGTAATTAGACTGGAAAGTAAATTTTGACAGGCTGACAAGTGTTTAAAAACGATTGATAACGCAAGCCAGACTAACTAAATATCTGCACGTGGATACATAAATGAAGGAAGTTGTGCAGATTAGGAGTCTTTAAAGTCTCCTTTGCTTGAGCTCATGTGACAAAGGAGTGATTGCCAGGTGATGAAAGAACTACTGATGTTACGCATACAATAATAAATGCCCAGTTGAGAAAATTGCTCTAAGTTGTGAGAAGTGTAGCAGTGCACTAAAACACTGTTGTCGTCCACTGTTCAAGATTAGACAGGCACCCTACTTGCACCAAACTTCACTTGCCTGTATGTCGTCAGCTTAAGTGATACCACAGAGCAAAATGATATCTGTCATGAACAATATATAAAGTAATATTTTTATCCCAGAAAAACACTTGGCATCAAGAACTGCAAAGAGTAATGCCACTTGTCTTTGTTATGCTTTTGTTTTTGTTTTTATTTTTCACTGTTGTGGTTAGGGGAATTGGAACACAGTATATATATAGATATTTAATCTAATCCTCCTATAATCGTACAACTGCAGGTTTCTTTTGGGAAAACCAGGTGACTTGACAGACCCACACGTGGGACCTGAGAACTTAACCAAGCAGAGAAAACAGAATAGAAATAGATTTTTTAAAAAGGAGAGTTGAGGGCTCCAGCTGCCTCTCTCATCATCTTCATTGATGTTCCCTTTTTTCATACTTGTGATTCGAACCAAATATAGTGATATTTTTTTTTTCCTTTCTCCCATAACTTGAAGAAAAGTGCAAAGTGAAGTTAATCTAGTGATGAACCTTTTTTTACCAGCATTTAATTCTGAAAAGATAACTTAGGTGAAGAGGACAGGCCACGGGGTAACTCAAGAATGATTTTGTCATAGGCTTGAGAGCCATTGAAAACAGTGAAGAGAAAAATGAAGGGAAAGGTGAAATGTACCTTGGTGTTATATTTCTTTAGTGCCTGAGAGTATGGGATTGTGTAGTTTTAACTAAAGTGATACTGTAAATGCTCTTGAATATAGTAAAAAAAAAAACTTTTGAACCACCTCAGACTCAACTTGTATCAGCAGTGCCTCAATTAACTGAAATATCTGTAGTTGTTAGTGTTAACATTTACTATCATCTAATAATTGATAATACAATATATATAACACAAAAAAAAAACATTATGGTTCAGTGGAATCACCTCTTCAAATATACTATCGCTTCAAATCCTTATCATCCAACAAAAAGATGTAAGTTACAATAAAGCAAATTTAGTGACTTTGTTATTATGGAAATGTTAAATATGCTTTAGTGTTGAGAAGAGTATGAACGAATAACAGGCCAATGATATATATCAGTGTAATTATATATGTTACAAAAAACAAGTGGGGATTTTAAAGTTCAAAAAAGGTTTGGGAGATGCTTGGTGCTGTTGTGAAGATCAAGTTGTTTTTGTGCTTGTGGGAAACAATACCATGAATCAAGACCACCTTACCGTTTTGTGTCCTGCTACCTTTGTGACCACTCTCACCACCAGCCCTGTATCTGCCCCAGAATCCTGTAGCAGCTGCAAGCACACCCTGGTACTCCTTTCCATTGCTTCCACTGTCATCAGGAACTCCCCCCACCTGTACTCACTCCCCAGCCACACTCCCATCTTCATCAGGGTACCATTTCTCTGTGGCCCCTTCACCAACCAAGAAGTGTCAAACTATTTCACCAAGCTGCACAGAGTCACTGGCTGGCCGTTGCTGCACCCACTGCTTCACCAATAGTCAGGGATGCATCAGGGATTTCTGATGGTATCATTAATATATGGGGAGGCACTGCACCTTACCTTCTTAATAAAGTTGAATATCAGTGAATACTTGACCAGTTTTATTCAGCTGAGAACTACCTATAAAGATTTTTTTTTATGTATCTGTTTGTACATATGAAAAGTTGTCATCAGACCTTCCTCATGTTTTGGTAATACAACAGGAAGATGTAATGAAAGAGAGGTGCAGAGTCTCTTTATATTTTAATAATACCACCAATAAACATTGAGGGAACAGCCTGCAGAGTGGAAAAAGACCAACAAGCATCTCTGCCCTGTGGATGGTGGGCACTCGCAGTGTGCTGCATGGTTTGGGGCATACCAGTGGCTGATTCCTCCATATTATTTTCATTTGTCTAAGTTGATACTGGTAGTTATGGTTAGTTTTTAGGATTTTGGCATATCTGGCTGCTTCTGCCTAATTATATGATTTAGAAATTTGGCTTATTTTAACTATTAATAAATTGCATAAGATATTTTGTATAGAGTGCCTGAGAAAAGTATTATATATATATTCTTGCCCTTTTAACTCTGTGTTTTGATAAACAGTGGAAAATTTACATAGAATTCCCTTGAACTTCCTTCTTGTCGTGTCCTAGAAATGGAGTACAGTAATTGAACTGCAAATGAGTGACCCTGAAACTCTGATCTTAGACATTATCTCAGAACTCCTATTGTGCCAGTTAATTTTTGGGAAAGAATGTTATATTTTCAGCAGGCAGACAGTTAGCATCATCTAGGAATTTCAACCAGTGTATTTTCTAATCTGCCATTAACCTTTTTAGCAGAATGGATTTTTCCTCCAGATTTCTATCCAAAGGGAAATGTCTGATTTTTTTTTTTTAAGGGAGGGGGAATGTGTCCAGATGATATTAGTTGTCCTCTGCCAGTGTGTGGTGTTTTCTCTCCCTTTCTCTGTCCATATAACCACTAGCTTTATTGTGGGTGCCTATATGTGGGTCTTATTGGTATTTTATGTATTTACCATCATGTTTCTTGTATTAAATACTGAGCTGCCTCCTAGTAATACATATGTATATTTTTTCTTGTACACAGATGTTCGGTTAACTAGATGACAATTATAGTTCGTGTATCTGCTTATAGCTTCATTTATAACGTCCGCATTAGTAACTGCCTATAATTTTAGGATGGCACTGTCTGCTCTGCCCCTCAGTGGTGTTTAGAGGTTTGTTGAGTGTTGCAGTCATAATATGTATGACTTTATTTATTGTTACCAAACCAGACTGTCTGAACATGTGTTGTTATACTGTTGAATACATAAAACTTGAATACTGTAGCAGGTTATCAGTCCTGCATTATGTGACTGGTGCAGATTTTATTTTTCCCTGTCTTCGCTCAGGGAACAAGGATCAAACTTGATGCCTGTTGCCATGCCATTTGGGTAAAGATTGTGTACGGTATATCATTATACTGAAGAATCTTGGTTATAAATATTACATCACATAATGAGTTATTCCTATGTGAGTTTTTTTATAATTAATTAAACAATTAATAACTAGTTTTTTGTAAAAAAAATATTTGAATCTAGGTATTTCATTAAATAGGTGTAATTTGACTTGTTATAAAGTTAACTGCAATTCTCAAGAATATGCATGTTATAAAATAAGAAGAGGATATAAAAATCATCTCGTAAAACAAATAAACACGGACCTTTCATGATTAATTTGATTATGTAGTCAAGTAGAATATAGATTTGGGTTTGGTAGTAGTTTAGTCAGGAATATTTAGTTGAATATTACCATTATATACTGGTAATGAAAGTCAAAGGCAAGTACACACAGGTGAGCGGCATAAATTTCATATATATATAAATATATATATACATATATATATCCTTTCATGTTTAGTGTATAGAGGTAATGGATAGAAGAAGTAGTATTGTATGGTATAGTTTTATTTTGGAGAATGTACTAGTGAATCATCTTGTTCAAATTCTTTTGATGGGGTGTTATTTTACTAATATGAATACAAATAAGTTTGCTAAAGGGTTTTGGTTTTTAGTTTATCCATCACTTGGAGCTTTTTAAAGGTTAAGAAAAATCCTTGGAGATTGGGGTGTTGCCTGATGTGCAGACTGTAATGGGGGGCAGAGCGGTGCGGTTATGTGGTCTTGACAGGTCCCTCCTGTGGGAACAAAATGTTCGTCAATAAAACAAAATGTACACTGAAACTTGTCTTTTTACACCTTTATATTCTGGGGGAAAAAAAAGGAAGGACTTCATTTTGCTTGTCAGGGGAAGCTAGGGTTAAAATAATATGCTATTAATAATAACTTCTCATATTGATACTAGAGGTTAAAATAAACAAATTCAAAATTATAATGATGTTAATTCTGAAAACCTGTTGAGACTCCACAGATTCCTGAATCCCATACTGCTGCTGCATAAGATAATCATGTAGGTACAATATGAGTACTGCATATATAATTAAAAGTTGTGTCGACAACCATTGAGGGTCTGCTTAAAATCTGCTGTTTAATATTTAATCTGTCACCAGTGCTCTTGTCCCGATTCCTGGACCTGTGTCAATTTTGGTTATTTGGCATCCCAAGTTCCCCGTTAGGGCCCATCCTCTTCCATATTTAGATACAAGCTTAATATAATTTATAGTGGTCATCACCAACATCATATCAAAGAGTATAGAGAGATAAATCTTTCTTATACTCTTTGATTATAGGGCCATATTAAAGAACATTCATGGTGTATACGATGGCGTGGTACCGGTACGATGGCTCTGTTGTTTGTCTATGGAACTGTCGTAGCAGTACTACACCATCATCAACACCACGAATGTTCTTGCATACGACCCACAGTTCCAACCAATATTGTTGTTGTAGTTCCCCAGACTGTTTGGCTGGGCAGTCCCGACTCCCGAGTCTGGTTGACCGAAGCCGCGCAGATGCTCGGACCCCCCAAAAAAGCCAGCAGGGAGATTGTGAGATCTGCTTCGAAGGCAACAGAAGAGGGGACAACTGGCTCACAGGTACTGTATGTATGTACCCCCGAGTCAACAAGCCCACCGTCAGTAGCTTTCCTTGTTGTGCCAACCAATCGGGTGATCTCGCCAACTACCCAGAAGGAATGAGAAATAGTAAGAGAGACTGACAGAAAAGGCCAGGCAGGGTGTGATAGAGGATGCCTAATTTCTCATTTCTGGGTAGAACCAGCCCTCACCAGTGGGCAAAGGTGATAGAGATAGAGAGGCGGGACAGTAAGTACGAAGGAAAGAGAAGGAACGGAGGGATAGTTGAAGAACTGAAAAGGATTGGCTGGGGCCGAAGGGATGCCCAAACCCTTAAAGTACTGCTCATGGTACTGCCCAGGGTCCATAGAATACATATTCTATGGACCCTGGTACTGCCCACATCGCCGCAGGCAATATTTCCCTTCCGGGGTCCAACCAATGTCATAATTCCTGTCCTTTTTGACTTGCCAACTATAGTTGCCAGAATTTTTTGCGAACACAGACAATCGTACATTCGCTTTTTTTTTATATAAATAAAAATGATTTACTTATCGTCGCATCATTAGATTCAGCTTTATGTAATCATTAAATGGCATACATCGTCTTTTACACTGTGGTTGTAGCTGGTGGCTATATATGCCTATATACTATAGTTAACCGGCTGTAAAAACTACTCTTGGGGCCGTGGGAATAGGAAGGAAGGAGCAATACACACACCAACCATACCGACTTATTATTTATTTTTATTATTGTTATTATTATTATTATTATTATTATTATTGGTTTCCTCCTTGAATTATTATCCCAGTTCCTTCACAATTAATATAAAGTGAATGAAGTTAATTTTCTCCATTCCATTCTCATTGTAAATAAATTAAATATATATTTATTAGAGCCGAATGTGAACAAACGCAAGCAGCATACTTAACCAATGTATTTATTATCATCAACATCTTCTGTCTTAAAGAGTAATTATCTAGTCAGTAAAGTAAAAAAAAGACACGAGAAACAGCAAGAGCCGAGACGAATCCACCACACGCGGTTTGACTAAGAAGAAGGCTGGTGGGCAGTAATACCACTCCTTGGGATTTGTTCCTAGATCTTAAGATTTCGGGTAAACCTTGGGATATTGAGATTTTTATTTAGAATAAGTGGATATTTTGGAATTTTAATGTTTTCTTATTGGAATATGTCTAAATACAAGGCAAATCGTTCCCATTGACAATAAAGACCTAATTCTAAGCCAGTATATTCGGCCTGGTCGAGTGTTATAATCACATAATAGTTATTTACTTGACATGGTGTGAGAAACTTGAGAAATCCTGTCCTCATTCAAGTGATCGAGATGCTTTGTCTTTCAGCCTCTTTCCATCCTTCCATTTCACATCCTCATGCTAACTTGTGTCAACTATATTTTCCCCAACCCTCCCACAAGGACAGACCAGATAAAAATAAGTTTCTTTGCCATTAATTAAGCCTCTTTCCCATGCTTCTGACATCCCCATGATAACGTAAGCATGTTGACCTACCGCAAATATCTTTATATGAAATCACAAGCTCGTGTACTTCTCAGTCAAACATGATGTATAGACCTACAACTCTTCATACATATATAGTAGAGTGCATAAATGATAAACTCTTATATATTAGGCTGAGTTTTAGATATTTAATTAAGCCTATCTAGGGATATTTGTGTTGTGAATCTTGGGATTTATGAAATTTTAGTGTGGGATCACTGTGGTGGGTAGTAGTAATGGGCTAGTGGTTGGTGGGTGTTGACCGTCACACTAAATAACTATTATCTCATTTATTGACACCGTAAGAAGGATACATGTAAGTTTATCACGTGAGGCATCATCTACAACTGCTAGAGGAACCTGTCATTCACTCTAAGGACACGAGGAATGTATGACAGTCCTAACAAATTGATGCCAAGGGAAATTTGGCACCAATCTGTTTTCCCCCCGAGTAGAATAACAGTTCATTGTTTGTTGTTGGTGTTATTTATGGTCCTGGTATTGTGGCATTATACACTACTAACATATTATTAGCTATACCATGTCTATCTCTCAATAATAATAATAATAATAATGTAGCTTGTTATAATTTCTAAGTTAGAGTTTCTTGTAGAGTTGGTGACCCGGAAATTAATGACAGATTTTTTTTTTTTCTTTCTAAGGTTTAATGAGTGTGTATTTATTTGTACAGTATATACGGTGCTTACAGTATATAATTAATATTTAACGTGACACAAAGGGCAGGGCTTGTTGAAGTTCGAGGGAAATTGACTCGGTAAAGCAAATAAATAAGGCATTAAAAATGTAAATATTTATATGTTCTCTAATTCTTAAAGACCACAATTGCTCTTGGTCGCTTGTCACCCCAGCATGGCAAGGAAGCTGGATAGTCAGTAATATAAAGATACTCATTTGTTTCACTATATTTAGAAACTGTTTAGATTTCCATTGGGATTTGTTGGTTAAATCAAATCGAATTCTGTGTTTTTTTTATTATATAATAAAAAACACCTGTGGGTATGGCCATCCCATTATTGAATCTCCCAAGCTATATAGTTATAAATAGGAAATGGGATACCAAATTGATGACATTATTCACTGGCAAAGCAATAATATCCCCAAAGACTAACCATTACAGTATGCCCAGAATTACTTAGAATTTAGTGTTTCAAATAGAGAACTTAAAATTGCTATAAATCTTGCATTTCAGGATGTTGAAATGTTTTAACAAAGTATGTGTGTTTTGAATTATTGAAATTATCCTAGACACTTTGACTGGTACAGTATAATTATAAAGTATGGTATGTGTGTGTGTGTGAGTGTGTATGATCCTGTACAATGTTTAGCCTATATTTTGAATGACAATTGTAGTAGTTGTGCAAATTAGTGAATTGTCCTTTTTTCCCATTACAGATACATTTATGATCATGGCCGATGGTCTGTTATCATTGTCATGGAACAACCACAGCTCCACCTTTTGTCACATGCTCTCCACAGTACGTGGACTGGTAAGTTGTCAGTTTGATATTACCATAGTTATTTTGCAGTTGTTGATTATTAAAGTACACGTACTGTACTGCACAATACTTCATACAAAGGTACAAGTACATTAATATAATTGATAGATAATAACACAATTAAACATATTATACCGTACATCATTCTATCTTCCAAGGGACAGAAATACGAAGTGGATTTGTTAGATAGACTGAGCATATTTATTTTACTGTACAGTTTATGAAACAGAAGAAAGAAAGAGTGGTGCAGAATGCTTGTACAGGTATTATGCTTTTAAATACAGACAGGATGTATGATAGGTTTTATAGAGTATACTCGTAGCCTTCCATACTGGAGTGATGTTATGAGGTTAATGTAAATGAAAATCTGGAATACTGTATAGCATTCTTAGTTTTATTAGCTGTTAATGAATGTAACACCTAAGAGAGTGTTAACAAACACAGATGAGCATGAAGGAGAGACTGTATCAACTTTAATGTCTATGCTTAAGAATAGTTGTCTTACTGAGAATACTACAGATGATTTCAAGCATGTAGGATGTAATCAGTAACCAAGGATTTGCAGTTGTGACATGTAAACTTTAGTATGTTCCAGTCGACAAGAAGTTAACTTCTCACAATTTTTTTTTTTTTCTTGCAGGAGAAATACTCAGATGTGACTCTGGCTTGTGATGGCAGATTTTACCCAGCTCATAAATTGGTCCTGTCAACTTGTAGTGATTATTTTCATAAAATGTTTGAAAGGACTCCTTGTAAGCATCCTGTCATTGTGATAAAAGATGTAGAAAGTAAGGACATTGAAGCACTTTTGAGCTACATGTATGCAGGCATTGTGAATGTCAGTCAGAATGATCTGGCTCAGCTTATTAAGGCAGCTGAGTTATTAGAAATTAAAGGATTAGCAGTACCTGACGAACCTCCTCTCATAAGCAAGAGAGGCAGCCATACAAGAAGCTCCAGTGCAAGTCCACATAGAAAACGACGGAAACAGGAAGACAGATCGAGCCCTGGCAGACATGACGCAACACCTTCATCCTCCTCACCACGACCCAAGATAGCCTTTGGTCAGTCAGCTTCTGGCAGGCAACAGGACAGAAAAGGACAGAAACATGAAGAAGAAAAGAAAGGTAAAATAAGAAGCTGTGAAGATGATACAGATGAACAGCAACCCTTGACAGACCAAGGAGAACGGCAAGTAAGAAATTCTGTGGAGTCGTCAGAAAATCAAGCAGATGTAAGTACTGTCCTGTAAATTTTTTCTGAGGATAGCAGCTTTATAAGAGGCCATGTTAGTACACTTGTTGATTATTAGCAAAATGTCAAATGATTAGCTCTGATGAAATGTAAAGGATACTGTTCTTTATCATTTTGATATGGCCAATCAATTAAAATGAGACCAGGAAATTCTTTTTTAGTGAAGTGGTTGACAATGTGAATAATTCACTTTTCAGTAATTTATATAAATGGATAAAGACTAGACAAATTTGACTAAATCATGCATGTTAATCAGGATTCAAGCCTTGGGCTGTGTGCATTTGTGTTTTTGGTTCTGAAATAAAATTAAGTTGTAAAGTGTGATTTAGAGGATAAGGTATTTCCTGCCATATAATAAAAGTTCTTTTCCTAAAATTGTATAGAGTTATGGAGTATAATTTATTAATGTACATAAAGATAGTTGTAGTAATTAAGATTATAATCTAAACTCCTGCACAGGGACTGAACAACTCAATCAAAGAAGAAAAGGTTGAGCTAGCAAGTGATGGTGATGGAGGTGTGGGTGGGTATGAGTATGGCATGCTACTTGGAGGTATGCAAGAGGAAGGTGAGGACCAAGGATCAGCCTCAACACCCTTCTCTACCACTGAACACTCCTTTCACTCTAACCCAGGACCCTCAGGATTGCAAGGGGTGAGGCACCACTTGTTAGGTTTAGTATTGGTAAATGGATGTCTGTAAATGATTTGCCAGGGTTTATAATTGACAATGATACCTTTTGTATTGTCATTGCCTTCACCTTGGGGACATACTTTGATTATCTTGCTTTGGTTGATTACAGACAATATTATTCAACACAGGAAATAGATAGGAATAATCCTATCTTGAAAAGCCCCTTCATACTGCGGATGTAAGTTTAGCAGTGATATTCCTTTGGCTAATGGCAGATAGATTTACCTCATTCAGGAAAACATCAGACCCTGGGAGTTGACATTCAGCATTCATGGTAATACATCTGTTGGATATTACAAAATACTATGATTAATTTCCAGCTATTGAAATAACAATATGGTCCACTCAATAATGATGAATGTATTGGAGGTCTTATAAAAAATAATTGTTTACAAAGCCAAAATGAGTATGATGAATTGATAAACTAGCTCAATCTGCCTACCCATGCCAGAATAAGCGCACTATAACGTCTGTTTGGCTACTTTTATATGCAATTGGGTTATAGCTTCCATAGAACTTCAGTAACGTATAGTACATTCATATTATAATTTTATGTAAATTATGATTTTTGTGTGATAACTGTACTTGGAGATGTTTTCAATGAAGAAGGACTATTATAGTTGCAAATTTCATACTAAATTGACATCACTGTAAATCAAGTACCGGTACTTAAAAAAAATGGGTTATAGTGTTATAGTGTGAGAAACTCTTTTTGCAGTGGAGTGGTGTTGGTAACGGTGGAGAGTCGAGTCAGGGATATGGAGGTGACCTCAGCCAAGACCTACAGTTGGGAGGACACTTAGGAACACAGGCACAACAGTTACATCAAGTGGTGAGTGTTGAAGCCTTTACTTTTTGACAAGGGAAGTTGTAATCATCATCATCTACTAATTGCTTTGCCAACATTACTCATGAGATGTGAGATGGAGGCATATCTAATGGTAACAGTTCCACATGCATTTCCCCAGCAAATGAATCCTTTTCATTTGCTAATAATCAGTTAGTACATTCATAACTTCTCTTGAACCATGCTCTGTCAGTGTGAGTGATATAAAAAGATGGAATTTTATTCTACCAGTTCCCATGGTATGCATTACATTATAATAACTTAATGGGATGAAGATGTGCAGTGTTGGAACCATGTGTTGATACTAGGTGGTTTCTACTCATAAAACGGTATGAAAAAGAAGAAATTTGTTTCTCACTGATGCGATAGATAAGTTTTATTACTATACAGTACAGAGTAGTATATAGCAGAGGTGGCTGGTTTAAGTTTATGAAGTTTATGAAGACCTCTTTGTTTTGTGTATAGTCAATCTTTCTTATGAGTTTCCTTACCATGTGGAAACTATATCTTAACAATATTAAAAATGGTTTTCCTCTACTGGCAGTGCAAAGTTGGCAGTTACTTTCCTTGATGACCAATGTGTTTACATTCGTTTTCACAGTTTTATATATTAAAATGCATATATTTAATGGGGTTAAATAAGTCCTAGAAGTTATTTACATTTAAACTATGTTTTTATAACTTTACTAAAAGAGTATTTGGATTCCCAGTAATGTTTCATGATTATGGACATACAAATTCCTATTCTGGACACACATCCATTATGATAATGATGATGACAGCTTCTTTTGGCTGTATGTATATTTTTGTGTTGTGTGTACAGTATATCTTTCCATTCATAATTATTAACCCTTAAGGGCAGATGATATTAAAGGTACTGCTCTCAGGAGTAGTGACATACAGGTACATCAAGCAATTTTACATTTGTGTTTCAGTGCACATTCAGCTGAATCATGATTCCCTTTCACCCAAACACTCAACAAAAGTAATGTGTGTGTGTGTGCTATACACCCGTGGTCTGATCATGTGGTGTGCGTGCTTGCGTGTGCATGCGCGTGTGTGTGTGTGTGTGTGATCTAGTTATATGTATGGGTCTGACTAGTCATTATCTACAGTCTTTCAAAATACATCCCATTACTGTGTCTGGTCTCATTGTTTTCCCTGGATCTAAGCCCTTCATTAGATCAAGTATTTCTGTTTCTCTCACCTCAATATCCTCTAAGTTATCTCCAATTCCTAGTCATTCCTCCAATATGAATTGTCATTGTTTTCTAAAGGCTACACTTGTTTTCTTTCCCTTTTGTACAGAACTAATTCTATTATTATGTTAGCTATCCTCTCATGATTTTTTCTTTTTCCTTATGCTTTACATACTGTACTTGAAAAAAAATAAAAAAAATTGCCGACTCTTCCCTGCATTTTTCTATTTTAAAATCTTTTTATACTTTTCTGCCAATCCTCACATATTCATTTTTTTTTATACTGTATTTGTAATATATCACAGTATATTGTGCATGTGTGTATATTTGAGTGTATGTGTGTGTTAAAGTTGATGATAAAAAGTACCCCTGTTCTTGAAAGGTTAAACTATAGCCTGGTATATTAACTTGAAGTCATGATGTTTGTTGTACACTTCTACTAACAGTGTATTGCATATCACTACATCTGCCAATATAAAGGTTAAGTGGAATATGGTTGAACATGTTTAAGGTGTATACACAGTAATGTTGATAACTTTAAAGAAAAATATGATCATTGGCTTTTAAAATATGGGACATTACGAGCTTGACTCAATCCTGTAATGATACAAATAGGTAAGAACGTACAGTATTGATGTGTACAGAGTAATTTTTTCTTGAATGTTAAGGGACAGCTTTTAAAAATGAACAGAAATTCTTGTAGAATAAGTTATGGTTCTTGCTAGCAACCAACTAAATGACTGGAGAAACAAAAGGTATAGGAAGATACTATACTGAATATTTGTTGTTTACAAAGCATTTTCAAGTGTAACTTATAAGGGAGTGTGGAGACTGAAATGACATTATGTCTATGAAAATATTGGACAGAACTGTAAAACAGTTTTAGACTATTAGTGTTGTGATCTTCTTAGAGTGCCAATGGGAAAATTTTGGAGGGGGAGGGGTTGAATGACATGTAATTTTTGCAGTTAAACACTACCAGAAGGGTATCCCGAAACCTTATTTTGTGGTTTCATTAAGTAGTACTGTACTGTACTGGTAATAGTCAACTTTAAAAGCTACTAGTCCAATACTGTGGATAATTTTTTGACCTAGTAGTTACAATTGTACAGTACATTAAAGTATCAGTGATCTGAAATCCTCCATGAAAATGGGGATTTGGATTACAGTATTAACTTTTTGGCATTTCTTGTCATAAGCCATAATTTTTTGCCACCCAGAAAAGTACAGTATGTGAAAGTAAATTAACTCTCATATATACAGTAGCATATTGTGTTATTTTACATAGATGCAAATTAATACAATTGTCTACTAGGCCAACATGAGTTTGTCAGCATGTAAACAATGCAATAAGCATTATGTAAAGAGGACAGCTTGCTATTACAAACTTTGGCCATCTTAAGTGTGTGTCTCATAACATCTACCAATAATGTTTGTTCTTTTGAACTGTAATAAATGTGAAGTGAATGTCTTCCTGTGCATCAAAGATAAATCTCAACTAACCTTAACATATCATACATCATGTATCCCATAATTTAATGCATACTTACGTTCTTTAGCTGACGTTTATATTTTTTGTGTATAATAACATATCTGTATTAGACATATCGGTTAAGTACAGAGGCTGCAAAAGGATTGCATGAAAGAATGTTCATACCCACATTATCATATGGTTATGAAACTTAAGGGGAAATTCTCTTGTTGGTGAATTGGAAGGCTAATAATTCCTCCAAAGTACAACAGGAAACAGGTGACCTTAATGTTACTATAGTGAGGGATTTGTTTCATGACTTAAGGGGAAATTCTCTTGTTGGTGAATTGGAAGGCTAATAATTCCTCCAAAGTACAACAGGAAACAGGTGACCTTAATGTTACTATAGTGAGGGATTTGTTTCATGACATGGTTTGGAGGAATCAGGAGCCCACCAATTTACTCTCAAAAGAATCGCCCCTTAAGTGTGGCATTAGTGCCAAATAATCCCTCAGGGTTTAGTGTTAGTTTTTACAGTAATAATAATACAACAGCTCAATTAAGTGTCAAAAACTTGCTAATGGTTCATTGATGTTCCAAACATTGTTCACTGCAAAACTAAATACATTTTTAATTGAGTGTGCTGATTATACTGTCTTTGTCTGGCCATCACTTGGGTCAACTATCAGGTCAGAGGTTATCAGTACATACAGTGAAGTAAATTAATGCAAAAGAGAGCCCTTCAAACTCCACAATATAATGAGTGTTGCAATACTGAAGTGATGATATTGGTTTACTTTGTTCCATATTTGTATATAAAGGAAACAGGAAAGAGGTTGCATTCACAGCACTAGTAGGTTTACCTGGAACACATTAATAGATTATTGCAAAATATATGAATATCTTTAGGAAGACATTTTTCTATCTACCCATTACAGTACATTATTTATGGTATGTTGAAATATTATAACTTCATCTGTTGATTATGTGACAGTATTCAAATGAAAGAAAAGATGGGAGAGTATAAGGAAAAGAAATCAAAGGATGTAAATGTGGTGAGGGTGGGATAAGAATAGTTGAAGAATGCGTACAACAAGAAAGTGTGGTTTGGTGTACTTGGGGTCTGGAGGGGGCAACATTTTTGTGTCACAACTGCTGGCCTAGAGTCTGACTCTCATACAGGATAACTTGCTCACATTCATTTGCTCACCATTGTATGATAATTGGGTTTCCTCTTATGAGCCAAGCAATAAGTATAGTACCTTGTATAGATTGTGGTGAATTTAGGTGACATCATGTGAAGCATTGACAATGTTTACTTTAATGAGTCAGATACATTTAGTCTTTTCAAATCCTTAATATTAATTCCCTTTGTTTTCATTTATAACCATATATTCAAAGCAAGTGAAGAACATGTAAATTACAATTTTCTCAAGATGTTAAGAGTACTGCAATTATTACAAGCACTCCCTTGCAGGCCTCTAAAATGTAGTAGTTTGGCCTTATTAGTTTTCAGTTTTACATTCCCCTTGATACAACAAAAAAACACATAGCAGATGAAATACAGTAGTTTGCTTGTCTTTGCTAATTACTGTTAGTGGCAGTACTGAACTAGGGTTATTTAGATAATAATGGCAGTGTTTAGTAAGTGAGTCGTCCCCAACAGGTGAGGGAAGATGAGGAAGGCTCTCGTGGTTGTGAGAGGAGTGGGAACAGGCAGGTTCATGGAGCCATGACAAACCCTGCAGCCACAGTGCCAAAAACATCAGTGGCAAAAAAACACCAGTGCCCATATTGCTGGTACAGCACCAGCGTGTCCATCAGCCTGCAGCGCCACATACGTACCCACACGGGAGAGAAGCCCTTCCGTTGTCCATACTGCCCGGCACGCACCACACGCAAGGCCTCACTCCTTACACACATACAGGGTCATACTGGGGAAAAACCTCTCTCATGTTCCTTTTGCCCCTTCACATCACGACAGAAAAGTAACATGTCCAGACACATTAAGTCCCATCACCTGGGAAATTCATCACAGCGTGAGCATACTAGAAAGACAGGAAATGAAGGAGTTGAGGATTGGGATAATGTGGTTGCTAATATTACTGATGTCTTGTAGCTGTGTTTTACTCAGTATGTCAAGATATCAAAGTAACAACCATCTAGTCTTGAATGTATCAGTAGATTAATTTTATGGTACAGTATACATGTAATAGTTGGTCACTTAGGTAGATGAGGTGTTACCTATTGGAGTAGTATTTACCAATATTACTGAATTCTGTTATTAATTATGAATATGGTGCAATAATTGGCATAATGTTGCATCTATATGCGTTAATGTATGAGTGAAGCCAAGATTCCAAAGCCACAATGAAAGATGTAATACAGCAGATTAGGCAGGATTTTTTTGATGATATCTATAGACGATGCCCCCTTATATTAATACAGTGGCTGTTTTAGGAATGTTAAGTTAACCTGTGACCTTTTTAAACAAGGGTATGTGACAGTACATTGGGTAAGACTCTGAGGCAAGTTTGAATACCACCTCTGTGAGTGATGTTTCTAAAATCAACCTTTTTTCTTCTTCATTGTCAAATTGTACTATTCTTCATGGATTGATTATTGTAAAAGTACAGCCAGCCAGCCAGAGACATTATATCTGCTGCCACTATAGATCAGTCAAATATTATTTTGACATGGTAGGTTACAGAAATGGTTGTTATCAGCATTTGTAAATGGCTCTGGTGAGAACATTGTGTAGCTTGTATCCATACAACATGTTTATAATGAAAAACTTATAAATTCAACCACCAGCCATACCAACACACTGTTACTAGTTGTAATATACATGACTTGGTATATGACTGAGCAAACTGTAGTGTATTTACTGTTCTTATTAATTTTAAAATCTAAAATTTCCACTTTTCTGCAATGCTTAAAGTAAATAAATCTTAGGGTCATGTAATTTTTAGCATAGCACAGTATTGTTAAAGTTACTGCAGTGAGAGGCTAAGCCAGGGATTGCTCACAGGTGGGTGTTGAGGGAATGGGTGAGTGGGCAGATGTGAGCTCCAGGTGGAAAAGTCTCAAGATGCAAATTGTACGTAAACTCCACCGGTGTCCCTTCTGTGCCTACTCTTCCGTCTACCAAAATAATCTCACCAAGCATGTGCGGACTCACACGGGAGAGAAGCCCTTCGTGTGCGCTCTTTGTCCATTTCGTACCTCTCAGAACAGCAGTCTGAAGAGGCACATGATTAACATCCATGGCCAGGTTGAAGGTGAAAAGATTTATTCAATAATTTTCCTGTGTACAGTATTCCATAAAGATTTGCATTGACACTCTCAGGTTCGTAACGGGATTAACTTTAGGCACTTGAATGTTTCCATTGACTGAGACAACCAACGATCTTACCTACATAGGGTATTTTGAATATACAGCAAGTAGACACTGAAGTACAGTAATAGGATTGAATCATTGGCACACACAGCACACTAGATGCTACATATATATCAACTATTAACTGAGCCTGAGAATGTTCATGTATAATAGACAATAACTCTTCAGTTTTCATATTGGATTCCTTCCCATAAAAGAGTAAAACCATAGTCAGAATAATAAAATTATAATGTGCCTAGCTAAGTTAATGTTAAAATTTGACTCCAATAGAAAGAGTTTTGAACATTTTAGTTAACAGAGAGAAATTTGCACAAAATGAATTGCTCTACTATAGATTATTATGGAGAATTATAAGACAATTTGTACATCTGATATTGATCTTCATCTTGGTGCCGTAGAGCCATTCTTCATAAGTGCTAGTTTCTCCCTTATTTCTGAAATTTTTTTTATCGGACTACAGTATAAGTAATAGAAGAAAATTTGTTTAGATGGCCACAGTGCTACTCTGTACTGTTTTCATGAGCTGTAGACAGTACACTCTCTTGAAGCATATATGTTGCTATATATATATTCTGCTCTGTAAGCCTTGATAGCTAAGGTGAGGTTTTCTTTCAGATGTGCCAGCACAAGAAGGGTTTCCTGAGTTCACCCTTCATCCTTAATTTTTTATATTTATTTATTTATTTATTTATTTATTTATTTCATAATAATTCCTGGCTGCCTCTGTTTGGTACCTGATTGTACATTATTGATTTGGAAAGTATACACACACACACAATACATATACAGGATGGCCCAGTAAGTAATTGACTGCTTGCCTAGTGATTTTGTCTGTGTTTATTATACCTGTTATTACTGTACTATTTATTTAGCAGGTTTGGCAATCCTCACCACATAGACAATATCGTTAGGTGAACAGTCATTTATTTATGGACCACCCTTAACAGTGTCTATGTATATAGATTTATATATATATACTATATATATACTGAAACTGTACTGGCACTAAAATATTATTTGGCACCCCATGTTCTGATAATTTCACAATGATCATTATACAGACAGTGTGAATACATGGTTCAGAATGCTTCATGTACCACACCATCGTATGCATCACGAATGTTCTTGCATATGGCCTAATGTATAATGATGTAAGGGTGGCCCCAATTTTTTTAAGGACTTGACAGATCAAGCCAAAAGTTCATATAGCTAATTCCCCAGTCACAAGAATATAAAAGTTGTAAAGTAATCTTATTATGTTGATACTTAGGTTGATGTTAGTAAGAAAGTATAATTGTCTGGTTTAAGTCACTTGCAGGGTTTTGTGGAGTGAGGAAAGTAAAAAGGTATGTTTACTTTACCTTATCCCCTGTAAGGATCAGTCACATCATGTCTTTTTTTTTTTTTTTTATTGTCACTGCTGACCTAGTTGATGTCCCTGTACAAGGCAGATCAGGCAGCAAAGATTTTGAATATTGTTGGCTTAGTTTGAAGTGGATAAAATGGTTTGGTAAAGATGTGCTAGAAAGTGAATGAACTTGGATACACCTTTGAAAAACAAAGAATGACTATTCCAGTGACTGTAGATATTACTTGGTGGCACAGTGGAAGTAAACCCATGCTTTTCAGCAGGAAAGTTGAAAGAAGATGAATTATTGATGCTGGCCTTTTCTTGGAAGAGACAGAACAAAATATTCTGCATTATCATACTTGCCTTCCCACCACAAACTCCTTCTAAGAACGTAAGGTCACTTTTAGCTGCAGTTACTGCAAGTGGGATATTGCTGATGGTGATGAGCCTTATAGAGTGACAAGGTTGTTATTACATGGGTTGTAATAGAGTTGATAATAACTACTTTCTGGCTTGGCAGTGACACACTCCATCTTTGTAAATGGAATTCAGAATTGTTGTATAGTACTGTATGTTTTGATATACAGTAAAAACAAAACATGTTCAGCATCATGTCTGTTTATATCCCAGCTTTTAGCGATGATTTTTCTTTAATAACGTGCCATACAAGATTTAGCTCGCCACTGAATACAAGAAATTGTTATTAAGTGATGTCACTAATATTTTTATTTTCTAGATAGAACATGTAAATGTGATAAATAATAAAATCTTATAACCCTGTGATTCAAAGGTGTTTTCTTCAGCTACACAGTATAATAATCCTTTGCCATTAACTCAAATAAACTCATGAGTGTTCACCAGATCATGAAGTTAGGAGAAGAGGGAGGGAGTTGGGAAATTAGCAAAGTAAATGTGGTATGGGATGTTGCGATATAGAAGCTTGGGAACCATTTTTCCGTGGCCTCCCTATAAGGAATATTGCACCAAGCAGTAATGTACTATTGCGGACAAAAATTTCTTTCCACTCAGGGGCAACTCTTACAGATATCTCACCATTGTTTTCATGTACTCCTATGATTTTATTGCTTTAATTTGTGAGTGTGTGTTTGCAGGAAATTAGAAGCTACTTCTTGATTAATATATAAGAAAAATATACAGCTCAGTATTAGAGAAAAGCAGTCAATTGGTTACTAAAGTCACCCCCTATGTGGAAAGAAACTTTTGTCCACAATAGTACATGACTACACTATTATACGCATTTTTACAAATTATTCATCCATTATCACAGCATGTCTAATGTTACATTAATTAACAGGATCAACTGTAGACTGGATATTTCTCCATCTTTATTCATTTATACTCCCTTCACCTCACTTGCCAAGTTTCTCTCACTTTCTACTCTTCTCTCACTTTGTTAATATTACTTTTACTATACTTTATCTTTTTACGTTTTCTCTATATACATCACAAATTGTTTTGTTATGTTCTTAGGTTGACTCAGTTGTTCCCCTTCCCTTGTAGTATTATACCCTGCCATTATTCCTCTTACAGTAGTTGTATGTTCCCCCAATGTTTCGAGTTTAGTGTGGTGTGCAATACTCCTCCCTGCTACTTTTCCTTGTTCTTGTATGTTTTCTGAACTTTTTTTTTCATTGTCGATGTGAAGGCCAGCTCTTGGGGTTCGTTCCCCAATACTTCCATAACTGACCTCCCTTCCCACTGTTATTTTTTACTTGGTAAGATTAAATGAGCTTTTTAAACATTTCATGCTGTACTTTCATCTTTTACTGTGGTTATTTAATCCTGTAGTGACCGAGAGGCTATGTTTGGGATCAAGTAGGCATAAAGAGAGTAGGTGAATGGAGGAATCCCAAAATAAGAGTGTGTAACTTTTATCAGTGGCCTTTCAATGCTTGCTCCTCCATCTACCAGAATACTATAATATAAGTAAAACATGCTGTATAGTTTTGTACTGGAGAGAAGCACTTCATGTGTTCTGTTCACCATTAACACCTTATTAAAAAACAGTCTGCAGAGACATGCAGTAAGGTGCAGTGGTGATCAGCGCAAACAAAAATTCATTTTTGCAACTGCAAATCCTCTGAAAAAATGGCAGTTTTCATGCATTTTGTATAAAGTAGAATTTTTTCCTAAATGAAATTTGCTAAACATTGGTCCCGAATTATTTTGGGAAGTTATGTGATATATAGGATTGAAACTTGCGTATTTTGGTGTGTGACTAGGGTACCTGGTAGCCATGAGTAATTGTGGTCTTTTGGGATAAAATAGTTGAGGTAGATCAAAATGGACATTAAACATCCACCTCATTAAATTGGGTGGGTTGGAATTTTTTGTTTTCATCTTTTTTGTTGTATTATTTGAACACAGTCATAGGCCGCATATATACACTGTACTGTATATTCATTATTGATTAACTACCCAGTCATGTCTCGTATTACAAAAACACTTATAAATGTGCAGTACTTGGGTATGGGGACCTAAGTTCTAGATGTTACTATTTTCATCTGACTTGGAACAAAGCTTATTGTTATGGAACTATTATCCTATGTTTAAGAAGATCTCATAGTATTACATTAATTGTATTTCACCTCATATAGTAACAGTTGCAATGAATAGTGAAGGTCAAATGTAATGATGTTAGTATTGTACTAGCCACTTCACTTGTAGCAACTTTTGTGATTGATACCACTGGACATCCCTTCCAGATGAGCGTCAGGCCAGAGAGAGCCAGAGTTAAGTGTGGAGATGTACCTGGAGGACCAGACAGAGACAGGAATAGTTGTGAGGAAGTGTCTCCAGGACAAGACCACTCTGTCATCTATGGTGACAAGCTCAGCCAGTGCCTATACTGTCCTTACTCAAATAATGACGGTGATGCCCTGTTGCGACACCTCATAACTCACACAGAGGAGCAGAAGTATACGTGTCCACAGTGTCCATACAAAACCTCCACTAAGAGCGACCTGGCCATTCACATCCGAGCTCATGAAGGGAAAAAAGCCTATTCCTGTCCATACTGTTCATTCATGACTCTGTTTGAATCCAATTTGAAGACCCATCTTCGGATACACACCGGGGAGAAACCCTTTGCCTGTCCCTACTGTCCATCAAGGTTCACACAAAAGGCCCACCTCAAGTACCACCTCCCAACCCACACTGGCGAGAGACCCTTCGCTTGTTCACTCTGTTGCAGTACTTTCAGTCGTATGAGTAGCTTGAAAAGACATTCACGTGTACATTGCAAGTAAAATGTTTATAGGTATGGTATATTTACATTTTCATTGCACAATTTATAGTGAATTCATTATTTAGTTACAGTTGTTAGGTAGCCATTATGGTCATGAATTTAAGGGAAATTTGAACACATCTTTTTCTTTAGTTTACTGATGAAATTTATGCTATTATTTGTTAGGGCATTACAATATACTGTACCTAGTTTATAGTTTGTGGTACAGTTGTCATGTCTGGTATCATCTGTGGTTAAGGTGATACAGTAGCACTCTTGTGGTTCATTGGAGTTCATAGATTCCTCCAAAGTATGCTAGGAAACTGGACGAAGAAAGAAAAATAATGGTGACCTATTGCTTGAAATAGTTTGGAGGAATCAGTCGCTCCAGATTTACCAACCCTAATACCCCCTTAAATATTTAGCAGTTTATTCATTGAAAAGGCAAGCTGTTTTTTTTTCCAATATGCATTTGAGTCATTGCATATAAATCATCCAACAATATTAACAGTCTGTGTGCTTGTTGAGACCAAATTTTGAACTCGTTGCATATTACAGTATTTGAAGAGGCTATAATTATGTCAGATAATGTATTGTGAAGCACATGAGGGGTCTAGCAGCTGAGGGGCTTATGTGTGGCTGCAGTAGTTTGGAGTAAATGAAGGTTAAAGTCTGACAACTCTCATTAAGCAAATATGTAAACAAACTCACAATGTTATACACCAAACCATAGCTTATTTTATACTCTATTTACTTATGCATAAAAAACAATAAAAAATGAACACACAATCGCAAACAAACACCAAATTATTTTTACAAGTAAGCCCCTCTATTGCTAGATGTCTCACTTTGTTATTTACAAGCCTTTCTTAATTAAAAAACTCATAATATGCCAAATTTAGTGAGTTGAGCATCCCTTGCAGGTGGACGTGAAGGGTGGTGTTGAAGAAAGTGGCTTTGTCCCTGACTACACCACTACTCCACCCAGTCCCACACACCACTGCTACCATCATCAACACCACCACCACCAACAACAACAACATCAGTCTAGCATCTTCCCAAACAATACCCAAGGCCACTCTGGCAATAATCCCCCTGGTGATGGTAAAACGATGGAACCCCATTTACAAACCCCATTAGAACTACAGAAATCCCCATCTAACATTGATCCTGATTCAAACTCTGCCAGCTTTGATAATATAAAACATTCACATATACAAACGACAACAGTATTGGCATTACATGAATCCCAGTGTGGTATTAATACTGGTAGTGTCAGTGCATCAGTACAACCCAATCTGCATGCAGCGACAACATCAACAGCACTACAAGGTGTCCAGTCTATCATTGATCCTAACACAAACTCATCTGTTGTCTATAAGTTAAAACAACCTCATGCAACACCACCACCACCACCAGCGCTGTACAAATGTCCTCACTGCCCATACAAGTCCTCTTATAGAACCAATGTCACTACTCATCTACGCAAACACACGGGAGAACGACCATATACCTGTTATTACTGTGATTACAACAGCTCCTACAAAAGCAACATGAATAGACATATTCAAAGACACTTCACAGAAAACTGATGAGGTAGCAACTGTAACAAACCAAACCAAACTGGAGACATCTTTATGCTCTACTGGTGAGAAAATGTTTTTGTAAATGTCAGGCCACATTCCTATGCATTTCCACTTTATGATGTATGTCCACTTTGTATGTCCAAGTATTTCGTAAAGAATTTCTTGGTACCTAGTACAGTATTTGAGTGTAATTATACAGTATTATTGAATTATGTTACTGGTACTGTATGTCCTACACAAATGTTGATATGACCTTGTGAAACTAAAAAAATTCAAGAATTAATTTCTATTTAGGAGTTGGTGTAATAATTTCCCAGCTGTGATTCCAAGAGCTATTGTTAATATTTATGTTTTCTGTTTATTTTAGCATTATTATAAGTATCTTACTTATTTTAAATTAAAAGTAAAGTTGTATTAAATGACGTACACTGAACTAAAAGTTACTCTAGAAAAGTCGCGTAAAGACGGATCTGATGTACAGTACAGTAGGTTAAAATGACATAAAGAGGGGTATTAATGGACTTGTGTTCCTTCATTTTAATTTATTTAAATAATATTGCAAGTACAATTTTTACCTGTTTATTTCAAAAGTACCACGCTAATAGTTTTATTTTATTCTTGGTTAACTACTTCAGGATTTTATTAAGCTTAGGATAATATTTTAAATTCTGCTATATATACAGTACAGTATATACTGTATAATTATAATTTGTCATATAATTTGAATCCACAAGATATTGAATTATCTCGTCCTCTTCCCAAACCCACCAATATTGCACATACCATTATACTCTGGCTGACATAGTAACTCCAAACGATTATATTATTAATGGACATGTGATTATAACCTTCCACTTTACAACACCACCGAAGAATCTCTCTGAAACTGTTTATAATGAAACCGAAGATATACGTACTAAGCTACTGTATATAATAAGCAATAGATTACGCTAGTGAATCCGTAGGTGTTAGAAAATGGATCTCCGGATTTTCATTTTATAAACTACAGTACATTGAATTATGATTTGTTAGTTGGACTTGATCATCTTGGAGTGTCAGAGTTGGAGGTTTATTTACAATCGTTGATTTCTGACTCGTCTTTTATATACTTTTCAGGGGAGCTTCTCTTGTTGGCAAATTCCTCTTAACTCTGCCGGAAAACAAAAGCCCCCAATGGTTCTATTAGGGGATCTGATTTGTGGCATATTTTAAAGGAATCTGAAACTTACCAATTCACCAACAACAAAAATTTAAAGTTCAATGTATGAAATTGGTTCTGTTACATAATGTTATATCACAGGTATTTGAAGATACCAGTATAAGCAAAATATATTCAATGTAAAAAAAAAAAAAATATATAACTTAACATATACTGTAGTTTCCAATGAAAGCAACATAAAAAAAGTGAGAAATTTCTGTTACAAACGGACTCTAATATTCTATTTATAGTGATGGAGACTTTTGACAAACCTTTTCACTGCTAGGAGATCAAAGTTGGTTGTCGTGCCTAGCCTCTGAGTCAACAATTTGGTTCAGTTTTATTTTAAATGACCACATGTATTCACTGAGATGATTTTAGCACCTTATAAGTTCAGTTGATATACAGTACATTACAGCTACCATCCGTCAAACTTGTGTTACAGTGTGTTTTCCTTATTTGCTTAAATTACACTCAAGCTATATTAAGGGGATAATATACTTTTGGTACATTGTAGCACCTCGTTTCCTCCAAAGTATGCCAGGTAACGGGACCAAATTAACAAGAATAATGGTGGAATGTTGCTTGGAATAGTTTGAAGGATTCACTTGCTCCAGATTTATCAACAGTGTACTTCCCCCTTAAAATTTGTAGTCAGTAATTTCCATCCGAGAACTGTTCAGATGTCCAAATTGAAATTGATCAGTGTGACAGTGTTTGGGTGACATAAAAATCATGAGGGTTGTGATGAGCTTTCTGCCTTTTAAATGGTGCTACCTTAATACTTCTTAATCTTATGGAAAGCTTATGTATTTTATCCATGTTATTTTCTTATTATAAAATGCAGCTGTGAAATGTGTTCATGGGGAAGAGATGTTACTCAACCTGTTTTTCTGGCATTTATGGTTAAGGGATGGGTATAGTTTTGGCATTTGTGGAGATAATGATTCCTCCAAACTTTTCCCAGCAACAGACCACCATTATTTTAATTAATCTGGTCTTGTTTCCTGGCATACTTTAGGGGTATCAAGGCTTTCTAATTTACCAAGAGTATAATCACCCCTTAATGAAGAAGTTCTACAACATCTACTAGTGGAGGACTGTATTCTTAACATGTTTGTAGTGTAAGCTTATTCAGGTGTCACATCAACATTTTCTTGTAGTTAATCTGTATTCATATATTTATGGACACCTGAAGTACTTTGATTTATATGTATACAGTATTTCATCACATTCATTAATTTTATACTTTATGATTTGTAGGTATAATTAGCTGTGAATGATGGGTTCACTCATTTCCAAAATACAAGCTTCTGAATAGATTAATATCAGAATATAACATTTAACTGACACAAATGCATCTGTGCTATAACCTGGTAGAACGTTAGAAAATTTAGCTCTCTATTGTTGTTATTACAGTTACCAACAAAATTATTATTACTACCGGTGAAATATAACAGTGTAAATACCTGTCAATAATGGAAAGAAATAAGATGCACAGATTACAGGTAACATGTGGACTGTTGGGATATGACGTTTGTATGAGATAAACTGTATCACTGGTAGAGCTAACAGTCAAACACAGACACACTGGGGGACTTTTATGTGCTTGAGAGCCATTAGCTACTATGGTGACATACTACAGTATAGTGAATTTAGGCTTTAAATCATGTACAAGTTCTCAACCAGTGTAGGTTCCAATTCTGTTAGCAGTGTTTCTTCTAAAAACTACATAAGGAACAACAGGCATTAGTTTAGTAGGAGCCAGAACAGTATTTGTAGTACAGTATTATACTGTATTACTGTTTCCTCAGATGAATTTTATTGTTTTCCATGAATTGGCTGTATTATAGATATTCAAGCTTTGACCCTCACTCTTACAGTACAGATTGCCAACTCTGAAACTAAAACACTGTGATACTTATATCACTGGGAACATGACAGATGGTAGTATTGCATAATATTAGCACTATAGACAGTGGAAAAAACACACATAGAAGATGAAATAATTTTACAACTTTAAGGGGATAATACACTATTGGTACATTAGAAGCATCTTAATTCCTCCAGAGTATTTCAGGAGACAGGACCAGATGAATGAAAATAATGGTGGCCTGTTGCTTGGAATACTTTAGAGGAATCAGTTGCTCTAGGTTTGCCAACACTGTACTTCCCCCTTTAATTCCCATCTACCTAAAAAATTAAGATAATTGTATGAGTTTCGTGCTTGGCCAAACAAGAGTAGGAAGTTGGTAACATGGCTGTGATCCCCAGCAGGTTGAGGGTGACAACTGTGGTGACCTTACCGGTATGGTGAAGTTTGTAATTGGTGACCAACTCAACCCTCACACCCTTCATACCAGTGGCCAGACCTCACCCACCAACACCACCACTACTACTACTACTACCACCCACCACCAGTGCCCCATCTGTCTTGAGGTTTTCCCGTGGGTGTCCTACTTGAAACGCCACGTTCGCATCCACACCGGGGAAAAACCCTACTCGTGCCCCCATTGTCCCTTCCGCTCAGCTCGTAACTACAACCTGAAGATCCACTTGCTTACCCATAAGAAGCAGCACTAGCCTAGTAATGAGAGTTCAGTGTACAGTTTTATGATATTACTCAATTTAAGCATACAGTACCATACTAGGACCATAGAAAATTATATATAGTGATGGAATTTCATTGTGATTATAGTGTCCTTGGTAAGCTTTCCATGCCATACCTTTAGAAAGGAATAGTGATGCAGACATTTATTTATTTATATTACTGTATTTTAATTATTTAATTATTTATTTATATTTTTTAACTTATTTTTTGGTATGCCTGGTAAGCTTTCCAATACTTTTGTAAATATTTTTTCTCTGGACATTCATTAGATTGTTCTTTCCACCAAACCTGTCTCATTTCCTCGCTTCATTTTGCAGTTCCACATTGGATATCATACTCACAGTCAGTCTGTTTTGTCTACTTAATTAAGGCCTGTAACTTATCACATGTTTGTTCTTCATTGTATGTAATCACTGTTAGATGCAATTGATCATGACATGAATTTGAAACCAGGGTACAGTTACAATAAAGGGGAGATTCTTTTGTTGGTAAATTGGAAGGCTACTGATTGCTCCAAACTATTTCAGGAAACAAATCACCTCAATGTTATTAATAGGGGATCTATTTGCAGGCTTAGTGAGGGGGAGTCAGTAGCCTTCCAATTTACTAACAAAATAATCTCCCCTTAAAGGTTATAATATAGTGTAATCTGTACAGTCAATAATGTTGTTTGTTGACAGCTTACTCTTCTCCTGCAGTTATTATATAAAGAATCACAGCTACTGTAGGCATTAAACTGGAGAGTCACATAAAATAATGGTTTGTATGCAAGAACATCCGCGGTGTTGATGATGGTGTGGTACCGGTACAATGGCTCCATAGACAAACAACAGAGCCGTCTTACCAGTACCACGCCATCGTATGCACAGTGATTGTTCTTTAAGGCCAATAGTATGATTGTGTGTTGAGAATCTGAAATGGGCATAAGTAAAACTCCCCTCAGCATGAGAATGTAAAACCAGATAAAATCTTAGTATCGCAAACAAACATATCTGATTGTCCATTTTATTGTTATTTGCACATACAGTATACTATATTAATTTTGTGGTAATATTTTTGTTTGCACAAACTTTTCTGTATGTGACATACTTGGTATTATTCACATTGTTTACAATATGCAAGATTATTATATTTATTAACATAGCACTGCAATTTGTGCACTTGATAATCCAGTAATATATTTTTCCAATAAAGGTGAACAGATAATTATATTCTTGTATTATTTAAATTTAAAGTGTTTTCATCAATTTTCGACTGATGGTTCAGAGTCGTAGATGTTGACATGTCTTGTGTTGTACTGTTTGTATGTTAAGGCGGTCATGCAAAGCTGCATTTGTGAGACATAGAATAAAAGGTTCAAATAGCCTTGGAGCTGGACGCCTTGTCTGTTGGGGGTCCTGCACTGGTGCTAACTTAGAGCCTCCCCACCTCTTGAAAAATGGGAAATGAGGTAATAATTGATCTTCTGTTGCTTAGTCGTTTAAACCACAGGTGTTTCAGTCACAAGTTATTTCATTCTAGATAATTTAACATAATTTTATAACTTTAACATTACCTTAGAAGACATGACAATAATACAGTAGACTCTGGATATACAATGAATAAATACTTGTATCCACCACTCACTTCATTTTACACTCGGGCCCTCACTGAAGATCACCAAATGTTTTCCCAGGCTTTTGTTATTGATACAGACTAAGTGATTTATTGAACCTGTGTTAAAAGGATAGTGTGCATGTGTGTGTATGTGTGTTCCCAGGCTTGTGTTATTCATTGCCATACAGACTTACCAAGTGATTTACTGGGCCTGTGTTAAAAATTAAAGTGCTAAATTTAATAATCTTTATTGAGGGCCTACTGTATAACCATGACCACCACCACCAGCTGCTACTCTTCCCCAGGGTGTTGTGATGATGGAGTCAGGGCTGGCTAACACCAACAAGTCGTCGTCGTCTGTGTCGGTGGGAGGGAAGAATTACAACTTCAAGTCCCACCAATGCTCCTACTGTTCCTACTCGACCTACTTCAACTACCTGTTGGTGAGGCACATGAGAACCCACACCGGCGAGAAACCATACAGCTGCCCACACTGTACCTACCGTTCATCTCGCAAGGACTCACTGAAGCAGCATCTGTTAATACACACCCTTGTACCCACTGACCGATGAACTTACACATGTGATTGATTGGTCCCTCATTGCAGATCACTAAATGTTTTCCCAGGCTTCTGTTACCAGTAGAAGATGAATGAACTTAGCATTTAGGTGGCAGAGTGGATACAGCAATGGACTGCGAATGTCATGGAACCAGGTTCGAGTCCACGAGAAACGTCTGGGTTTTTTCCGAGGTGATCTGATGGTTCTGCTGTTTGTCAAGTATCCTGGCTACGCCCCCTACATCGTCGTCAACTCATAACATAGAAGATGCCCGACCATATTCCAAGATGCTGTGAGTGACGATGTAGCTGCCCTCTCCTGATAGTGACTTGTATAAATAAGGTGTCGTCATTTAGTGGGACAGAAGAGAAGCTACCACCACCATGAAACACTGCAGTCTCATCTAGTGCGATACTCAATAATCTCGGGGTCTCGCAAGAGTCACGGGCTACTTACAGCCTACAGGTTGAAGTATTAAAAAAAACACACAGGCTTTTAGTAAATCACTGAGCCTGTATGGTAATGAATAACAGAAGCCTGGGAAAACACACACACACTATCCTTTTATCACCGGCTTATAGTAAATCACTCAGGATGTATGGTAATGAATAACAAAAGCCTGAGAAAAGCACACACACACACACCTTTTAACACGGGATCAGTAATATTCTCGGTCAATATGGTAATGAATAACAGAAGCATGGGAAAAAAAAAACCGCACACTATTCTTTTAATAAAGGCTCAGTAAATCACTCAGGATGTATGGTAATGAATAACAGAAGCCTGGGAAAGCACACACACACCTTTTAAAACGGGCTCAGTAATATTCTCAGTCTGTATGGTAATGAATAACAGAAGCCTGGGAAAACATTTGTTAGTGGTATTCAGTGAGGGCCTGAGTGTAAAATGAAGTGATAGATTTTTTTGCAAGTAATTATTCATTGTATATCGAGGGTCTACTGTATCATGTTATCAAATGTGTGTGTGGGGAAGCGTCTGCAGAGAGTTGGCTTATGTTTGCCGATGACTTCTCTGATTGGTCCATGGTATCTCTCTTCCCCTTCTCTCCACCCAAACCAAACCAAACCAAACCAAGCCAAGCCAAGCCAAGCCAATCCTATCCTATCCTAACCTAACTTAGACTAACAACCTAACCTAACTAAGCCTAACCTAGACTAACTTAACCTAACCGGACTCAATGTCAGGCGCAATCACTATGCCAGGATATGTCCATTAAAAACATTATACTGTATGTGCCTTTCAGAGCCTCTTACCCACCAAGCACCAATGAGGGAACTACCATCATTTCCCTCCCTCTGTGGCTGGCTACCAGTTCGGAAGTCGTGACGTGTGTGTGTGCGACAGTGTGAGTAGTAGTTGACTTGGGCCACGGTAACGGGCTGGATGGAGCCAATGTCCAGTGTAAAAAAAAATAAAAATAAAATGAAATAAAATAAATAAGATATATAAGCGCTCCAATCCACTACGTGACTACACCATCACATCACTACTACAGAATGGTGCAGATAAAGTAGACCTCATTTTATAATGAATAAATACTTGTATCCACCAATCATAGACGTGCTTACTGGATGTGCTGGCTGGACCATTCAGAGACATCATCGGCAAACATAAGCCAACTGTATGCAGTCAGACACTTCCTGTATGTTGTGTTGTGAAGAGGTACTGGCCACCGGGTAGACTACAGGTGGGTAACAAAATTACACACACACACACACACAGGGTGAAAACAGTAATTTAGTTTTAAGATGTACTCTTGTTAATTACTGTTGATGATGATATAAATATATATATATATAAAAAAACATTGTTAAGAGTTTATCATAAACCTGGAAAAACAGAAAAACAACTGGTACCCTGGATTTCTTTTGGTACACTCGCGGTCAGAAATTGTGTCCCGATCCCCTGGCAAAATGAATCGCAAACAGCCTAGCTTTGAACAATAACTGTGCGTCTCCCTACAACACACCTTTGTTCAAATCATCAAAGCTTGGCTAGTTGCAATTCATCGTGCCAAGGGATCAGGATAAAAATTTTGTTAATATAAAATTTTTTTATTATATAAATAATTTTTTTTATATAATTTTTTTTTGTTTATATGTTACTGGACTGGAAGACCTACATCACACCACAACTGCTCGTTGCCTGGTTCGACCCCGAAAAGGATGCGAGGAGAGACCAAGACCTGGTCGGTTTTTGAGTGTACAGTGTTATGAAGCTCCAGATTCTCTCTTTTTTTTTTATATAAAAATTTCTTTTTATAAAAAAAAAAATTTATAAAAAAAAAATTTGTTTATAAAAAAAAATTTATATAATTTTTTTTTTATAATTTTGTTTATAAAATTTTGTTTTTATAAAAGAAAAATTTATAATTTTTTTTTATAAAAATTTTCTTTTATAATTTTTTTTTTATAAAAATTTGTTTTTATAAAAAAAAATTTATATAAAATTTTTTTATAAACAATTTTTTTTATATAAAAAAAAGAAATTTTGTATAAAAAAATTTCTTATAAATTTTTTTATAATTGTTTTTATTAAATTAAAAAAAAAATTATAATTTTTTTTTTATAAAAATTTCTTTTTATAAATTTTTTTTATAAAATATTTTTTTATAAAAAACTATATAATTTTTTTTTTTTTATAAATAAAAATTAAATTTTTTTTTATAAAAATTTGTTTTTATAAAAAAAAATTATAAAAAAATGTAAATTTTTTTTTTGTAATTTTTTTTTATTTATAAAAAACAAAATTATTTTTTTTTTTATAATTTTTTTTTATAAACTTTTTTTTAGAAAAATTTATTTTTATAAAAAAAAATTTATAATTTTTTTTTTATTTATTAATTAAAAAAAATTTATAAATTTTTTTTATAAATTTATTTTTTTATAAAAATTTCTTATATACATATAATTTTTTTTTATAATTTTTTTTTATTAAAATTGTTTTTGTAACATTTTTTTTATAATTTTTTATAAAAAAAAAATTAAATTTTTTTTTAATAATTGTTTTTTTATAATTTTTTTTATATAAATTTTTATATAACATTTTTTTTTATAAAAATATTTCATAAATTTTTTTTATAATTTTTTTTTATAAAAAAAAATTAAATTTATTTTTGTAAATTTTTTTTATTTTATATAAATTTTTTTATAAAAAAAAATTTATAAATTTTTTTTATAATTTTATTTTTATTTTATGTTATAAAATTTATTAAAAAAAAAAATTATATAAAAAAAAAAAATATATAATTTTTTTTTTTATAAGGTTCGGACAACTGTGCGTCTCCCCAAGACCAATAAGACTAACTTGTTTTATTGGTCTTGCGTCTCCCTACAACACACATTTGTTGGAATAATCAAAGCTTGGCTAGTTGCGATTCATCGTCCCAAGGGATCAGGACACAATTTGTGACCGTGAGTGTACATTAGAGAGCCTTGATTCCTCCAAAGTATGCCAGGAAACAGGAGCAGATGAACAAAACTAATGGTGACCCGATACTTGGAATTGTTCGGAGGAATCAGTTACTCCAGATTGTCACACTACATGGACAAACTAGTGGTAGTGGTAAACTACCGGGGCAAACTACCGGGACCTAGGCGGATGTGGCAACACTGCTACAAAATGTTAATATACTGGATAAATATCCTATATAGCCGATTTGGTTTATGGTACATACATAGCAGCCGTTGATGGTACAGTCGGCGGCAAAAGTCCTGTCACCTCACTTGCTTTACCGAGGCACACGATGTTCATAGACTCGAGATTATAAGGTGTAGAAAACGTTCGTATTTCTCGAGTCCATGAATACTGCATTTCTCGGTGAAGCAAGTGAGGCAACAGGACTTCTGTCGCCGACTGTACATAACAGCCACTGGGACATAGCAGCCAACGGTATAGTTGCCCACACATGAAGGGGCTCGTTACTTGTGAAGTAGCTACACAGGGAAGGAAAGTGAAAAAAGTTGTAGTTTGTTGACAGACAGACAGTAAAATATTATTACTGTCTGCCTGTCAACAAACTATAATTTTTACTCACTTTCCTTCCTGTTGTAGCTACCTCGCAAGAAGCGAGGCGTACCAGCTTCATGTGTGAGCAACTGTACATATCAGCCTGTTCCCCCTCTCATATATTTGGCTCTGTAGTCTATATTGCACCAAGCACAGCACTAACTAGTGTAATAATATATTTTCTTTGTTAACTAGCCAAAATATGTAATAATTTCTCCCTTACACATCCATGAATGGGTCCTGTGTTTGGATGATGCAGTATTATGGCGCCCGAGGAAGAAGGTGAATGGGAGGTGGAACAGTAAGCACAAAAGGTAACAGATGAAAAAAAGGGGACAGTTGAAGAGAAAGTCCCTTTTAGTCACCTTTCACGACAAGGCCTTGGAAAGAAAATTAATATTATCTCGGTTCGTTATTATTATCATCTTTATTGTGAATATTTTACATAACTAGCAAGAAAAAAGTTTATGGCACAGTACAAAAACCTAAATAATAATACACTACCACTATTAAATATATAAAGTGTTTGTTGTAACCTATCTCCCTTCACATACAACGGGTACATACATTGGTTTGTCAATCTAATGTACTGTGAATATATATATATATATATATATATATATATATATATATATATATATATATATATATATATATATATATATATATATATATATATATATATATATATATATATAGCATTCAATATTTGTATCCAAGTCTGCTGTGAATCATTTGACACATGCATCATATTTTACCACATCTACCTACTAGTAGTAAGGGAAGAGTACAGTGTTGGTCAATCTGGAACTACTGATTCCTCCAGGCTATTCCAAGCAACAGGACACTATCATTTTTTATTAACCCGGTCCTGTTTCCTGGCATATTTTGGAGTAATGAACCGAGGCGCTCTAATGTACCAAAAGTATATTACTCCCTTAAGGGGGTGGTGTACTTTTGGTACATTGGAGGGCCTTGATTCCTCCAAAGTATGCCAGGAAACAGGACCAGATTAGCAAGAATAATGGTGCTTTGTTGCTTGAAATAGTTTGGAGGAATGATTTGCTCCAGAACTGCCAACACCTCTTCCTTAATTAAAGACCCTGTGATCGTGTATGAGAATTGGAGGCTTCTGATTCCTCCTGACTATGTCACGAAACAAGCTCCTTTCCTATTAGGTGGTGTTTCGTGGCAATATTTGAAGGACTCATTTACCTCCAATTTTCTGACTACATCACGGGGTCCTTTAAGCTGACCTATAGATATGTAATGGAGATGCCAGCTGGTCGAATAAACAAGTCAAACTTAGCATTGTCCATTCAACGTTGGAAATTAAAGCAATTATCCTACCTCAGAGAATAAATAAATAAATAAATATATATATATATAAATTATAGATAAAAATAAGTACTGTATAACACAATGGAATTATCACACACACATAAAATATATCTGATTAATTAATGAAATAATTGTGTACATACGTGTAGGAAAAATGTTATTAATATTGTCCATTATATCCTCCATTACCGTTACTGTGGTGTCCATTACCGTTGACTCTGTTGCTATAACCGTTGCCATTGCCGTTGGTGTATCCATTCCCGTTGCCGCCATTAGTATAACCGTTACCGTTGACGCCGTTGGTGTATCCATTCCCGTTGGCGCCGTTGGTGTAACCGTTGCCATTAACGCCGTTGACTCCGTTGGTGTAACCGTTGCCGTTGACACCATTAGCATAACCATTACCGTTAACTCCGTTGGTATAACCGTTGCCATTGACACCGTTGCCGTTGACACCATTAGCGTAGCCATTACCGTTGCCGTTGACACCATTAGCATATCCATTACCGTTGACATCGTTGACGTAACCATTACCGTTGCCATAACCATTACCATTGATAACACCATTAACAATACCATTAATACCATTACCATTAACAACACCAATGTTTGCATTAAGTCCGTAGAACTGAGTTGCTGTGGTACAGTCAAAGTTGTACCACCAGTCACACACAAAGTACTGTTGGTTGAAGACTGTACCGTTGGGACACAGGAACGAATCCTGTCTACCGTCAGCCTGACAGATGTGGAACACCTGTCAATATATAGTATATATTAATATTATTATAAAATATATACTGTTATGTAAGATATATAGAGTATTGACAGATGTGAATCACATATGTGCGTAACATGACAATATATTATTATTATTATTATTATTATACTGAAGAGACTTATATATTGTATAGAATAATAATACTACATTGACTGCAATGGAAATATTGACAGTACACATTGCATGACAGCAATTGGTTGCGGTTGCCAGCCTATATACTGTAGTATTAAATACTATTACTAAATACAGAGTGGTGGGCGGTATATCTCATCATAACATTCCTGTACCATCGGTTCAACTATATGCAATGTTTGTCTTGCATATTGGATGAGGCATATAAGTTGGGAATGTTTGTGGCACTGGGTTGTCCTGGTTCAGAGGAAATGCTGTTCCCAAGGAGGACGAGTCCACCTTTGTGGTGGACCAACGGCATCCCTGAGAGGAGGTTTAGAGTTGAAGCCATAATCACGAGCCCGATCTTCCTCCAACTCTCTCCTCTCCCTTCCATACGGGGCTTGGCGTATGCCTGTCTTCCTCTTCTTATTCTTTCTTCCAGGTGAGGGCTGGTTCTATCCAGAAATGAGGAATTTGTCATCCTCTACCACACCCTGGCCTGTTCTATCTGTTTCCCATTTCTTCTGGGTAGCTGGCGAAATTGCCCGACTGGGTAGCACAACAGGGGAGGCAACTGTTGATGTGTTCATTGGCTCAGGGGTACTAAACCATTGAGTGGCACAGCAAGGGATGTTATGGGTTCATTGGCTCGGGGGTACATGACCGTCAGCCAGTTGTCCCCTTTTCTGTTGCCTTTGATGAAACAGATCTCACTATCACCCTTGCTCCCTTTTGGGGGTCCAAGCATCTGCGCGGCTACGGTCAACCAAATTTGGGACTGCACGGCCAGACAGTCTGGGGAACTACAACAACAACAACAACAACAACTACTACTAAATACTAACCTGACATCCAGCCTCGGGGGCAGTGTCAGCATAATAGCCAGGGATCTGACCGGCGCAGGAGAAGGCGGTGAAGGGTACAGAGGCCAGGATGGGGTAGTCCAATCCAGCAACACCACCACCACCGATGGCTGAGCTCAGCTGTACAATGGGATCAACAAACCCGTTGTAACCATTAACGTTAAACCCGTTCACACCGTTACCATTGAAACCGTTGCCGTTATATCCGTTACTATTTCCATTTCCACCGTTGCCGATCAAACTTCTTCCGTTGTCGTAGCCATTACCGTTGCCATTGAAGCCATTTCCGTTGCCATTGGTGTAGCTATTACCGTTCAAGTTATTATAACCGTTACCATTAGCACCGTTGATAGATTGTTGAGCCAAACACACTCTCAGCAACACTGGTTGGAAAATAACAAAGGAAAATAGTGTTAGTATATTCACTAAGTAATGTAATAGTAATAGATTCTCTGAATTTTCCGAGCCTCTCTCAAGAAAAATTACATTACTCTCTATCCTTCCTTCATTTCTCTCTCTCTCTCTCTCTCTCTCTCTCTCTCAAGAAAAATTTCATTGCTCTCTTCTCCTTCCTTCATCTCTCTCTCTCTCTCTCTCTCTGTCTCTCTCAAGAAAAATTACATTACTCTCTTCTCCTTCCTTCATCTCTCTCTCTCTCTCTCAAGAAATATTACACTACTCTCTCTCTCTCTCTCTCTCTCTCTCTCTCTCTCTCTCTCTCTCTCTCTCTCTCTCAAGAAAAATTACATTATTCTCTAAACTTCCTTCGTGTTGTTGTGAGTGATACTATGGGTCGTATGCAAAAACATTGGTGTTATTTACGATGGTGTGGTACTGTACCTATACAATGGTTCTGTAGTGTGTCTATAGAGTCATCGTACCAGTACCATGCCATCGTCAATACCATGGATTTTCATGCATATGGCCCATTATGTGATGGAGAGAAGAGTGGGTAAGGGAGGTGAAGTATTACAGTAGTATATGTTAGATAACCAAGTTATTAATACTATATATATATCAAGGAGTTGTAATATTGATAACATATGTTGTAGGTAAGGGAGGTGAAGTATTACAGTAGTATATATTAGATAACCAAGTTATTAATACTATATATATATCAAGGAGTTGTAATATTAATCACATATGTTGTAGGTAAGGGAGGTGAAGTAATATATTATTATATATTAGATAACCAAGGTATTACTACTATATATATCATGGAGTTGTTTATCTTTATAATAATAACCATATACATATTGTGTTGTTATGGTTGGAGTGAGATGTAATTAATGTTGGAGATAAAGAGGAGGAAAGTTACCTCTGGTTATTATAACCATGTGTGTGTGTGTGTGTGTGTGAGTGTGTGTTATTCTCACCAGCTACTATCAACTGCCTGGTTATTATAACCATGGTTGTGTGTGTGTGTGTGTTATTCTCACCAGCTACTATCAACTGCCTGGTTATTATAACCATGGTTGTGTGTGTGTGTGTGTGTGTGTTATTCTCACCAGCTACTATCAACTGCCTGGTTAGTATAACCATGGTTGTTGGTTGGTTGTTGGTTGGTTGGAACACTTCAAGTCACAACACTAAGAGATGGGAAGTGAGAGGAAGGTGGAGGCACTGGATGGAGAGAAGGGAGAGAACAGGAGAAGCTCCAACTGTGTGCCTGGATAGCCAACTCACGGCTTATATACTGACGACCGAACCTTCAGTGTTGCAACACACTGACGGAAATGCAGTAAGATAATTGTAAAGGAGATGAAATGTTAAATGAATGTTTTTCCTTCCCATCATATATATATTACCATAGTGTATTTTTCAGGTTAATGATAGGTTTTGTTTATGTATAAAATGAAATGGATCACATCACGACGTAACATGCAAATTGTTCATGGCATAATCAATTCTAAAATGCATATGACTTTATTGCAAAAGACAGTTAATGTATTTTATATGTCATAAGAAAACCTCAACCCTTAAACTGTATGAGACATTGGAAATATTACATTATGTGAGATCCGAGTTAATACCCAGAGAATATTGTTTGGTGACGCTGGGAAGTCAGTCCCTCATTGCAGATCACTAAATGTTTTCCCAGGCTTCTGTTACCAGTAGAAGATGAATGAACTTAGCATTTAGGTGGCAGAGTGGATACAGCAACGGACTACGAATGTAATGGAACCAGGTTCGAGTCCACGAGAAACGTCTGGGTTTTTTCCGAGGTGATCTGATGGTTCAGCTGTTTGTCAAGTATCCTGGCTACGCCCCCTACATCGTCGTCAACTCATAACATAGAAGACCATATTCCAAGATGCTGTGAGTGACGATGTAGCTGCCCTCTCCTGATAGTGACTTGTATAAATAAGGTGTCGTCATTTAGTGGGACAGAAGAGAAGCTACCACCACCATGAAACACTGCAGTCTCATCTAGTGCGATACTCAATAATCTCGGGGCCTCGCAAGAGTCACGGGCTACTTACAGCCTACAGGTTGAAGTATTAAAAAAAACACACAGGCTTTTAGTAAATCACTGAGCCTGTATGGTAATGAATAACAGAAGCCTGGGAAAACACACACACACTATCCTTTTATCACCGGCTTATAGTAAATCACTCAGGATGTATGGTAATGAATAACAAAAGCCTGAGAAAAGCACACACACACACACCTTTTAACACGGGATCAGTAATATTCTCGGTCAATATGGTAATGAATAACAGAAGCATGGGAAAAAAAAAACCGCACACTATTCTTTTAATAAAGGCTCAGTAAATCACTCAGGATGTATGGTAATGAATAACAGAAGCCTGGGAAAGCACACACACACCTTTTAAAACGGGCTCAGTAATATTCTCAGTCTGTATGGTAATGAATAACAGAAGCCTGGGAAAACATTTGTTAGTGGTATTCAGTGAGGGCCTGAGTGTAAAATGAAGTGATAGATTTTTTTGCAAGTAATTATTCATTGTATATCGAGGGTCTACTGTATCATGTTATCAAATGTGTGTGTGGGGAAGCGTCTGCAGAGAGTTGGCTTATGTTTGCCGATGACTTCTCTGATTGGTCCATGGTATCTCTCTTCCCCTTCTCTCCACCCAAACCAAACCAAACCAAACCAAGCCAAGCCAAGCCAAGCCAATCCTATCCTATCCTAACCTAACTTAGACTAACAACCTAACCTAACTAAGCCTAACCTAGACTAACTTAACCTAACCGGACTCAATGTCAGGCGCAATCACTATGCCAGGATATGTCCATTAAAAACATTATACTGTATGTGCCTTTCAGAGCCTCTTACCCACCAAGCACCAATGAGGGAACTACCCTCATTTCCCTCCCTCTGTGGCTGGCTACCAGTTCGGAAGTCGTGACGTGTGTGTGTGCGACAGTGTGAGTAGTAGTTGACTTGGGCCACGGTAACGGGCTGGATGGAGCCAATGTCCAGTGTAAAAAAAAATAAAAATAAAATGAAATAAAATAAATAAGATATATAAGTGTTCCAATCCACTACGTGACTACACCATCACATCACTACTACAGAATGGTGCAGATAAAGTAGAACTCATTTTATAATGAATAAATACTTGTATCCACCAATCATAGACGTGCTTACTGGATGTGCTGGCTGGACCATTCAGAGACATCATCGGCAAACATAAGCCAACTGTATGCAGTCAGACACTTCCTGTATGTTGTGTTGTGAAGAGGTACTGGCCACCGGGTAGACTACAGGTGGGTAACAAAATTACACACACACACACACAGGGTGAAAACAGTAATTTAGTTTTAAGATGTACTCTTGTTAATTACTGTTGATGATGATATAAATATATATATATATAAAAAAACATTGTTAAGAGTTTATCATAAACCTGGAAAAACAGAAAAACAACTGGTACCCTGGATTTCTTTTGGTACACTCGCGGTCAGAAATTGTGTCCCGATCCCCTGGCAAAATGAATCGCAAACAGCCTAGCTTTGAACAATAACTGTGCGTCTCCCTACAACACACCTTTGTTCAAATCATCAAAGCTTGGCTAGTTGCAATTCATCGTGCCAAGGGATCAGGATAAAAATTTTGTTAATATAAAAATTTTTTATTATATAAATAATTTTTTTTATATAATTTTTTTTTGTTTATATGTTACTGGACTGGAAGACCTACATCACACCACAACTGCTCGTTGCCTGGTTCGACCCCGAAAAGGATGCGAGGAGAGACCAAGACCTGGTCGGTTTTTGAGTGTACAGTGTTATGAAGCTCCAGATTCTCTCTTTTTTTTATAAAAATTTCTTTTTATAAAAAAAAAATTTATAAAAAAAAAATTTGTTTATAAAAAAAAATTTATATAATTTTTTTTATATAATTTTTTTTATAAAATTTTGTTTTTATAAAAGAAAAATTTATAAATTTTTTTATAAACATTTTCTTTTATAATTTTTTTTTATAAAAATTTGTTTTTATAAAAAATTGTTTTTATAAAAAAAAATTTATATAAAATTTTTTTATAAACAATTTTTTTATATAAAAAAAAGAAATTTTTTATAACAAAATTTCTTATAAATTTTTTTTATAATTATTTTTATTAAATTAAAAAAAAATTATAATTTTTTTTATAAAAATTTCCTTTTATAAATTTTTTTTTTAGAAAATATTTTTTTATAAAAAACTTTATATAAAAAAAAAAATTATAAATTAAAATTACATTTTTTTTATAAAAAATTGTTTTTATAAAAATTTTTTTTATTTTTTTTATTTTTTTATAAATTTTTTTTATAAACTTTTTTTTTAGAAAAATTTATTTTTATAAAAAAAATTTATAATTTTTTTTATTATTTTTTTTTATTAAAAAAAATTTTATAAATTTTTTTTATAAATTTATTTTTTTATAAAAATTTCTTATATACATATAATTTTTTTTTATAATTTTTTTTATTAAAATTTGTTTCTATTAAAAAAATTATTAAAATTTTTTTTGTAACATTTTTTTTATAATTTTTTTTTATAAAAAAAAAAATTATAATTTTTTTTAATAATTTTTTTTTATAATTTTTTTTATATAAATTTTTATATAACATTTTTTTTATAAAAATATTTCATAAATTTTTTGTATAATTTTTTTTTATAAAAAAAAATTAAATTTTTTTTTGTATAATTTTTTTATTTTATACAAATTTTTTTATAAAAAAAAATTTATAAATTTTTTTATAATTTTTTTTTTATTTTTCTTTATAAAATTTATTAAAAAAAATTATATATATAAAAAAAAAAAACTATAATTTTTTTTTTTATAAGGTTCGGACAACTGTGCGTCTCCACAAGACCAATAAGACCAACTTGTTTTATTGGTCTTGCGTCTCCCTACAACACACATTTGTTCGAATCATCAAAGCTTGGCTAGTTGCGATTCATCGTCCCAAGGGATCAGGACACAATTTGTGACCGTGAGTACATTAGAGAGCCTTGATTCCTCCAAAGTATGCCAGGAAACAGGAGCAGATGAACAAAACTAATGGTGACCTGATACTTGGAATTGTTTGGAGGAATCAGTTACTCCAGATTGCCACACTACATGGACCTAACCGTGGTAAACTACCGGGACCTAGGCGGATGTGGCAACACTGCTACAAAATGTTAATATACTGGATAAATATCCTATATAGCCGATTTGGTTTATGGTACATACATAGCAGCCGTTGATGGTACAGTCGGCGGCAAAAGTCCTGTCACCTCACGTGCTTCACCGAGGCACGCGATGTTCATAGACTCGAGATTATAAGGTGTAGAAAACGTTCGTATTTCTCGAGTCCATGAATACTGCAATTCTCGGTGAAGCAGGTGAGGCAACAGGACTTCTGTCGCCGACTGTACATAACAGCCACTGGGACATAGCAGCCAACGGTATAGTTGCCCACACATGAAGGGGCTCGTTACTTGTGAAGTAGCTACACAGGGAAGGAAAGTGAAAAAAGTTGTAGTTTGTTGACAGACAGACAGTAAAATATTATTACTGTCTGCCTGTCAACAAACTATAATTTTTGCTCACTTTCCTTCCTGTTGTAGCTACCTCGCAAGAAGCGAGGCGTACCAGCTTCATGTGTGAGCAACTGTACAGTTGAGCAAGTAGAAAGTGCAAGGAAAATCTGGGTGTATATGGCACCATCTGGCAGTTGTCTGTAGTAAGTCCTGGTATCTTTATCAATAAATCACTGGCAACCCAAAGCCAATGTAAGGTGGAATACGAGTGGCTGAACTTTGAGTGGCGGTGTAGATGTTGTCATAATTATACAGCCAGATTTTTCTTGCACTTTCTACTTGTTCAACTGTACATATCAGCCTGTTCCCCCTCTCATATATTTGGCTCTGTAGTCTATATTGCACCAAGCACAGCACTAACTAGTGTAATAATATATTTTCTTTGTTAACTAGCCAAAATATGTAATAATTTCTCCCTTACACATCCATGAATGGGTCCTGTGTTTGGATGATGCAGTATTATGGCGCCCGAGGAAGAAGGTGAATGGGAGGTGGAACAGTAAGCACAAAAGGTAACAGATGAAAAAAAGGGGACAGTTGAAGAAGAGAAAGTCCCTTTTAGTCACCTTTCACGACAAGGCCTTGGAAAGAAAATTAATATTATCTCGGTTCGTTATTATTATCATCTTTATTGTGAATATTTTACATAATTAGCAAGAAAAAAGTTTATGGCACAGTACAAAAACCTAAATAATAATACACTACCACTATTAAATATATAAAGTGTTTGTTGTAACCTATCTCCCTTCACATACAACGGGTACATACATTGGTTTGTCAATCTAATGTACTGTGAAGATATATATATATATATATATATATATATATATATATATATATATATATATATATATATATATATATATATATATATAGCATTCAATATTTGTATCCAAGTCTGCTGTGAATCATTTGACACATGCATCATATTTTACCACATCTACCTACTAGTAGTAAGGGAAGAGTACAGTGTTGGTCAATCTGGAACTACTGATTCCTCCAGGCTATTCCAAGCAACAGGACACTATCATTTTTTATTAACCCGGTCCTGTTTCCTGGCATATTTTGGAGTAATGAACCGAGGCGCTCTAATGTACCAAAAGTATATTACTCCCTTAAGGGGGTGGTGTACTTTTGGTACATTGGAGGGCCTTGATTCCTCCAAAGTATGCCAGGAAACAGGACCAGATTAGCAAGAATAATGGTGCTTTGTTGCTTGAAATAGTTTGGAGGAATGATTTGCTCCAGAACTGCCAACACCTCTTCCTTAATTAAAGACCCTGTGATCGTGTATGAGAATTGGAGGCTTCTGATTCCTCCTGACTATGTCACGAAACAAGCTCCTTTCCTATTAGGTGGTGTTTCGTGGCAATATTTGAAGGACTCATTTACCTCCAATTTTCTGACTACATCACGGGGTCCTTTAAGCTGACCTATAGATATGTAATGGAGATGCCAGCTGGTCGAATAAACAAGTCAAACTTAGCATTGTCCATTCAACGTTGGAAATGAAAGCAATTATCCTACCTCAGAGAATAAATAAATAAATAAATATATATATATATAAATTATAGATAAAAATAAGTACTGTATAACACAATGGAATTATCACACACACATAAAATATATCTGATTAATTAATGAAATAATTGTGTACATACGTGTAGGAAAAATGTTATTAATATTGTCCATTATATCCTCCATTACCATTACCGTTACTGTGGTGTCCATTACCGTTGACTCTGTTGCTATAACCGTTGCCATTGCCGTTGGTGTATCCATTCCCGTTGCCGCCATTAGTATAACCGTTACCGTTGACGCCGTTGGTGTATCCATTCCCGTTGGCGCCGTTGGTGTAACCGTTGCCATTAATGCCGTTGACTCCGTTGGTGTAACCGTTGCCATTGACACCATTAGCATAACCATTACCATTAACTCCGTTGGTATAACCGTTGCCATTGACACCATTAGCATAGCCATTTCCGTTGACACCGTTGGTATAACCGTTGCCGTTGACACCATTAGCGTAGCCATTACCGTTGCCGTTGACACCATTAGCATATCCATTACCGTTGACACCGTTGACGTAACCATTACCGTTGCCTCCGTTGCCATAACCATTACCATTGATAACACCATTAACAATACCATTAATACCATTACCATTAACAACACCAATGTTTGCATTAAGTCCGTAGAACTGAGTTGCTGTGGTACAGTCAAAGTTGTACCACCAGTCACACACAAAGTACTGTTGGTTGAAGACTGTACCGTTGGGACACAGGAACGAATCCTGTCTACCGTCAGCCTGACAGATGTGGAACACCTGTCAATATATAGTATATATTAATATTATTATAAAATATATACTGTTATGTAAGATATATAGAGTATTGACAGATGTGAATCACATATGTGCGTAACATGACAATATATTATTATTATTATTATTATTATTATTATTATTATTATTATACTGAAGAGACTTATATATTGTAAAGAATAACAATACTACATTGGCTGCAATGGAAATATTGACAGTACACATTGCATGACAGCATTTGGTTGTGGTTGCCAGCCTATATAGTATTAAATACTATTACTAAATACAGAGTGGTGGGCGGTATATCTCATCATAACATTCTTGTACCATCGGTTCACCTATATGCAAGGTCTTTCTTGCATATTGGATGAGGCGTATAAGTTGGGAATGTTTGTGGCACTGGGTTGTCCTGGTTCAGAGGAAATGCTGTTCCCAAGGAGGACGAGTCCACCTTTGTGGTGCATGGACCAACGGCATCCCTGAGAGGAGGTTTAGAGTTGAAGCCATAATCACGAGCCCGATCTTCCTCCAACTCTCTCCTCTCCCTTCCATACGGGGCTTGGCGTATGCCTGTCTTCCTCTTCTTATTCTTTCTTCCAGGTGAGGGCTGGTTCTATCCAGAAATGAGGAATTTGTCATCCTCTACCACACCCTGGCCTGTTCTATCTGTTTCCCATTTCTTCTGGGTAGCTGGCGAAATTGCCCGACTGGGTAGCACAACAGGGGAGGCAACTGTTGATGTGTTCATTGGCTCAGGGGTACTAAACCATTGAGTGGCACAGCAAGGGATGTTATGGGTTCATTGGCTCGGGGGTACATGACCGTCAGCCAGTTGTCCCCTTTTCTGTTGCCTTTGATGAAACAGATCTCACTATCACCCTGGCTCCCTTTTGGGGGTCCAAGCATCTGCGCGGCTACGGTCAACCAAATTCGGGACTGCTCGGCCAGACAGTCTGGGGAACTACAACAACAACAACAACAACAACAACTACTACTAAATACTAACCTGACATCCAGCCTCGGGGGCAGTGTCAGCATAATAGCCAGGGATCTGACCGGCGCAGGAGAAGGCGGTGAAGGGTACAGAGGCCAGGATGGGGTAGTCCAATCCAGCAACACCACCACCACCGATGGCTGAGCTCAGCTGTACAATGGGATCAACAAACCCGTTGTAACCATTACCGTTAAACCCGTTCACACCGTTACCATTGAAACCGTTGCCGTTATATCCGTTACTATTTCCATTTCCACCGTTGCCGATCAAACTTCTTCCGTTGTCGTAGCCATTACCGTTGCCATTGAAGCCATTTCCGTTGCCATTGGTGTAGCTATTACCGTTCAAGTTATTATAACCGTTACCATTAGCACCGTTGATAGATTGTTGAGCCAAACACACTCTCAGCAACACTGGTTGGAAAATAACAAAGGAAAATAGTGTTAGTATATTCACTAAGTAATGTAATAGTAATAGATTCTCTGAATTTTCCGAGCCTCTCTCTCTCACAAGAAAAATTACATTACTCTCTATCCTTCCTTCATTTCTCTCTCTCTCTCTCTCTCTCAAGAAAAATTTCATTACTCCCTTCTCCTTCCTTCCTCTCTCTCTCTCTCTCTCTCTCTCTCTCTCTCTCTCTCTCTCAAGAAAAATTACATTACTCTCTTCTCATTCCTTCATCCCTCTCTCTCTCTCTCAAGAAATATTATACACTACTCTCTCTCTCTCTCTCTCTCTCTCTCTCTCTCTCTCTCTCTCTCTCTCTCTCTCTCTCTCTCTCTTAAGAAAAATTACATTATTCTCTATACTTCCTTCGTGTTGTTGTGAGTGATACTATGGGTCGTATGCAAAAACATTGGTGTTATTTACGATGGTGTGGTACTGTACCTATACAATGGTTCTGTAGTGTGTCTATAGAGTCATCGTACCAGTACCATGCCATCGTCAATACCAAGGATTTTCATGCATATGGCCCATTATGTGATGGAGAGAAGAGTGGGTAAAGGGAGGTGAAGTATTACAGTAGTATATGTTAGATAACCAAGTTATTAATACTATATATATATCAAGGAGTTGTAATATTGATAACATATGTTGTAGGTAAGGGAGGTGAAGTATTACAGTAGTATATATTAGATAACCAAGGTATTACTACTATATATATATATATATATATATATATATATATATATATATATATATATATATATATATATCAAGGAGTTGTAATATTAATCACATATGTTGTAGGTAAGGGAGGTGAAGTAATATATTATTATATATTAGATAACCAAGGTATTACTACTATATATATCATGGAGTTGTTTATCTTTATAATAATAACCATATACATATTGTGTTGTTATGGTTGGAGTGAGATGTAATTAATGTTGGAGATAAAGAGGAGGAAAGTTACCTCTGGTTATTATAACCATGTGTGTGTGTGTGTGTGTGTGAGTGTGTGTTATTCTCACCAGCTACTATCAACTGCCTGGTTATTATAACCATGGTTGTGTGTGTGTGTGTGTTATTCTCACCAGCTACTATCAACTGCCTGGTTATTATAACCATGGTTGTGTGTGTGTGTGTGTGTGTGTTATTCTCACCAGCTACTATCAACTGCCTGGTTAGTATAACCATGGTTGTTGGTTGGTTGTTGGTTGGTTGGAACACTTCAAGTCACAACACTAAGAGATGGGAAGTGAGAGGAAGGTGGAGGCACTGGATGGAGAGAAGGGAGAGAACAGGAGAAGCTCCAACTGTGTGCCTGGATAGCCAACTCACGGCTTATATACTGACGACCGAACCTTCAGTGTTGCAACACACTGACGGAAATGCAGTAAGATAATTGTAAAGGAGATGAAATGGTAAATGAATGTTTTTCCTTCCCATCATATATATATTACCATAGTGTATGTTGCAGGTTAATGATAGGTTTTGTTTATGTATAAAATGAAATGGATCACATCACGACGTAACATGCAAATTGTTCATGGCATAATCAATTCTAAAATGCATATGACTTTATTGCAAAAGACAGTTAATGTATTTTATATGTCATAAGAAAACCTCAACCCTTAAACTGTATGAGACATTGGAAATATTACATTATGTGAGATCCGAGTTAATACCCAGAGAATATTGTTTGGTGACGCTGGGAAGTCAGTCACGAATTCAATTATATTAAGGTGGTAATTCCCTTTTGGTACATTGGACTGCCTTGATTCCTCCAAAGTATGCCAGGAAACAGGCCCAAATTAACGAAAATAATGGCGTTCTGTTGCTTGGAATAGTTTGGAGGATTTAGTTGCTCCAGATTTACCAACACAAAATTCCCCCCTTAACATTATATTGATTGTCTTGGTAACAGTGGCATCCCTAATACCTTCAATTATCCCTTTTAAAGCGGTTGTTTACTTATGGTACATTGGAGCTCCTTGATTCCTTCACAGTATGCCAGGAAACAACTGAACCAGACTAACAAAAATAATGGTGGCCTGTTACTTGGAATAGTTTGGAGGAATCAGTTGCTCCAGATTTACCAACAATATTCTAACCTTTTTTATACAGCAGTGTGGAAACGAATTGGTGACATTTGTGGTGTTACTTGTGCCACATTAAGAGGAGATTCTCTTTTTGGTGAAATGGAAGGCTACTGATTCCCCCAAACTATGCCAGGAAACAGCCGACCTCAATGTTACAAATGGGGGTGTCTCTGTTTCGTGGCATAGTTTGGAGGAATCAACAATTAGACAATCTCCCCTAAAGAGCGTACAGCATATGTATCCTATATTTCCCTTTCCCTCGGGGGGCGGGGGGCGGGCGGAGGGGGGGGGGGCAAAGTAATTACACTGGCCTTGGTATATATTGGGCATCATAGTATATTTTGTGTGTGTGTGTGTGTGTGTGTGTGTGTGTGTGTGTATTTTATGTGAAAGTGGGTGTCATATTTTTCAGTACGTGTGTGTGTGTGTGTGTGTGTGTGTGTGTGTTCATTCGCAAGTTTCTAAAATATCGATTGTATCTGGATTTTGAAGTGAGTGTTTTTATATTATATCATGCAGGAGAAAGCTCTGTTAGAATAAGCTTACATCACATAATATTTGCATTACGATAGTGTATTTATTTTAGCCTGGCCAAAATGCATCTATTCCTTTCTATTTAAAATAATATTATCATATCCACGTTTAGCTACGTATTGTATATTCCAGTATTCGTAATTTACAGATAAGTGCCTGGTTATTTATTAGTGTAAATTGTCTTGGACTGATTTATATATTTACTGAATAAGCCAAGAAATTATTATGAGGGAAACTGTATATATTTGCCAGGTTAGAAAATAGAAACACAGCAATCATCCCCACTAAGGACCCTGTGATCGTGTATGAGAATTGGAGGCTTCTGATTCCTCCTGACTATGCCACGAAACAAGCTCCTTCCCTATAGAGGTGGGTGTTTCGTGGCAATATTTGAAGGACTCATTAAAGTACCTCCAATTTTCTAACTATATCACAGGGTCCCTTAATTACTTAGCTGTTTTTAAAGTTATACACAGAACTGCTGATTTTCTTCTTTTTAAGGGGATAGTACCGAATATTTTTGGTACACTTTGGAGCTCCTTGATTCCTCCAAAGTATGCCAGGAAACAGGACCTGATTGATAAAGATATTGGTGGCCTGTTGCTTGGAATCGTCTTGAGGAATTACTTGTTGCAGACTTACCAACATTGTAGCCTACCATCCCCTTAATTAAAGTGATGAACAACAAACTGACTACAATCCTTTCAATGCTTTAATTTAATACCCACTGTGAGACATAATAGTGCCGGTGTAGAGGTTGTGATTATCTCCTTCAATTCCAGTTGTTCGAATTTTTGACTCATAATAGCTGTATGGACATTTATGAGGGTAAAGTCTAGTGGTCTCCAGTAAACCTCATTGACCTTAGTGGGCTACGTGATCTGTATGACCTAACTCGATGGAAAGCTTTCTATTCTATCATTTTTACCACCTTTCTTTCTTCTCTAAGTCTCAGGTATAGTGCTAAATGGTATCTTTGAAGGAGCACAAACTTCGGTGTGTAGAGTGGTGAGCGAGAACGATAACCACTGAGCTATAAGCGAGCCGAGCAGCCTCACTAGAGTCACTAAAGTCAGGCCTACCATCTTGTTGGTAACGCCTGTCGACTGCCTGATGGTCATTTCGGAAATATATTTATAAAACGATTGATTGGGTATATGTGTGTGTATGGGGAGAAGTGTACGTTTGTGTCAGGGCGTGTGTGTGTGTCAGGGTGTTTTGTGTGGTGTACGTAATGCTCATTAAGGTGATATATTTATAGAGGATAAAGTGTGTGTATGTGCAGAAGTGTACGTGCATGTGTGTCAGGGTGTGTGTGTGTGTGGAGAAGTGTACGTGTGTGTTGTGTGGTGTCTGTGAGTGTTCTCCTATACAGTATGCTCATCAGTTGTTATTTTGAAGGTGCCCAGTGTGCTGTTGACATACCCAGCTGGGCAGCTGAGGGACAGGTAAATTTAAGTTCGATTTCATGGGTAAATTGATAACCAACCGATGAGTGTAGTTCAGTTGACAAATGGTCCTTGATATTAAAAGACGATCCTGTAACTTATCATACTTGCTCAATGTGTTTGTTTCCACTTTGTATATGATGTGAACACGGAAATCTGTGAACGTTCACTTTGAAAAGATTAATCTATTTCATATTACCCTTGGTAGGGACAGTCAAGAAACATCATAAGGTTACAATGTTCATAATGCTCGTAAAATGGTGATCTTTGTTAATATTCACTATTAATGGAATTGTTACAGATTATTAAGTATGACTAACTTGGAGGGACGAAATAAACTATAAGTTGTGATGGTGGTGTTGTATGTTGTAACAATAACAATATACCATACACTGTCCATCACTCCTCTTCCTTACTAGTACTGGCATAAGAATAACAATATACCATACACTGTCCAACACTCCTCCTCCTTACTAGTACTGACATAAGAATAACAATAACAATATACCATACACTGTCCATCACTCCTCCTCCTTACTAGTACTGGCATAAGAATAACAATAACAATATACCATACACTGTCCATCACTCCTCTTCCTTACTAGTACTGGCATAAGAATAACAATAACAATATACCATACACTGTCCAACACTCCTCCTCCTTACTAGTACTGACACAATTATCACATGTGGTTTCAACTATCAGATACGTAAGTTGAAACTGGTGGTTCACACCTTGTGGGAAACATACATTGACAACATAGAGGGTCGATTCCACAGTGGTATTGGTTTGTTAGCTTCACAACCAAACACACTTGTAAGGCTTAATTATTTTCCAAAAGGTGAGTATCCACATTCACAAAATCTATCCAACAGTTAGATAATGATGATAACTGCATAGTTTACTCACCAAATTCATTAAATACTTCAACCATAAGTCATTGAAACGGCTAAAAAAAATTCGTTTGCGTGCTTACAAGCCACAACGAACGACTGTGGAATGGACCCTATTGTGATGAACCTGAATATGGAAGTGAAAGAGACTGTACTATATACATAACCTTATAATGTATAGCGAAGTAACTTTGTGAATATATATAATGAAAGAACGATTCATTTAAATATAAGAATAAAATTTAGTGGATAAGGCGGAATTATATTTATTGTATTTTCATATTATGCATTGTATAAATAGTGTAAAAAAATATAACAATGGAAAATATAGAGGTGCTATATGGCACAACAAGTATACAGAGATGTACAATACTTGAACATTGGTTGAAAATATGGCTGGAACTATGACTAAGATTCAATAACTTATTAAATATTAAACAAAATAAGTAACTGTTGTAAATATAATACATTTGTTTATAAATAGAATACCTATAATATTATGCTACATACATACATACATACAAAATAATAGTTCTATATAATTATGTGTGTTCTCTCTATGTGTGTATTATTATTAAGTTTTATATTGGTGTATATTGTTAAGTTACATACATACGAGTACAATATAAATTATAGTATCTATCTATATATGTATTGATATTATATTTGTGTAATATTGCTGTCATAATGTTGCTTCCAAAACAATTTGTCTTTGACTTATTTACCTGGAGCCTGATATAAACCATTAAGAACACCATTACCATTGCCATTACCGTTGCCGTTGCCATTAACAGCTCCATTACCATTGGTATATCCATTACCGTTGCCATTAACAGCTCCATTACCGTTGCCATTGGTATACCCATTGCCATTAACTGCACCATTACCGTTGCCATTAACAGCACCATTACCGTTACCATTGGCATAGCCGTTGCCATTAACAGCACCATTGCCAACTCCATTACCATTGGTATATCCATTGCCATTAACAGCTCCATTACCGTTGCCATTAACAGCTCCATTACCGTTGGCATAGCCGTTACCATTGGTATATCCATTGCCATTAACTGCACCATTACCGTTGCCATTGGTATAGCCGTTACCGTTAACAGCACCATTACCATTGGTATAGCCGTTGCCATTAACAGCACCATTACCGTTGCCGTTGGTATAGCCGTTACCGTTGCCATTAACCGCACCATTACCATTGGTATAGCCGTTGCCATTAACAGCACCATTACCGTTGCCATTAACACCATTGCCGTTTCCATTGGTATAGCCGTTGCCATTAACAGCACCATTACCGTTGCCATTAACACCATTGCCGTTTCCATTGGTATAACCGTTGCCATTAACGGCACCATTACCGTTGCCGTTAGTGTATCCATTGCCATTGACAGCGCCGTTACCGTTGCCATTGGTATATCCATTGCCATTGACAGCCCCGTTACCGTTGCCATTAACAGCACCATTACCATTTGTATATCCATTACCGTTGCCATTACCATTAACAACACCAATGTTTGCATTAAGTCCGTAGAACTGAGTTGCTGTGGTACAGTCAAAGTTGTACCACCAGTCACACACAAAGTACTGTTGGTTGAAGACTGTACCGTTGGGACACAGGAACGAATCCTGTCTACCGTCAGCCTGACAGATGTGGAACACCTGTGAATTTATAATATATATTAATATTATTATTATTAGTTATTATTATTGTAATGAATAATATATATACTATTATGTATGATATATAGAGTACGGTACGGTACTGACTGATGTGGAACACATGTGTATAGGCTATTCAGTTATCATTAGTGTAAAGATTGTGGCGAAAACAGAGAGGTTATAGTGAATCGGTAAGAGGGGAAGAGTTGATAAGACGAAAGGCCTTTGATTCCACTTGTCCAGGAGTGTTGTGAAGGTTGAGCCACACCACACATGAGAGCCAAAGGCTACTCCATACAGGGGAGGATGAGACACGTGTACTGTACAGAGACAGCAACTGTGTGGGGGTAAAGTATTCACGGAACATGTGTAGCATACCAAACTTCTTTGAGGCATTTTTCGCAAGAGGTAATATGATCTCTCCAAGAGAGGTTGTGAGAGAAAGACACCTCAAGAATATTAAGGGAAGAAGATAGATCGAGTTGTGTATCATTGAAGAAGAGGGGATAGTCATTTGGAAGATTAGTGCGAGTTGAAAGATGATGGAAATGTGTTTTAGAGGCATTGAAAACCACGAGGTTCTCTCTGTCCCAGTCAGAGATGAGGGAAAGGTAAGAAGTCAGACATTACTGCATCAACACGTGATGTGGAGAGTTGCTGCTGGGATGGGTGGTTGTCAAACTGGGTGGAGTTGTGTAGGGTGGAATCATCGGCATAGGAGTGGATAGGGGAAGAGTACAGGTAAGAAGGTAATTGATGAGGAGGAGAAAGAGAGTAGGCTAGGTGATAGAAGAGAACTCTGAGGAACACCACTACTGATAGACTTAGAAGAAGAACAACAGCAGCTATAGACCGGCCAGAAAGGAAATCAGAGATTATTAGTATTAATACTAACAATGTAATACTACTAACCTGACATCCAGCCTCGGGGGCAGTGTCAGCATAATAGCCAGGGATCTGACCGGCGCAGGAGAAGGCGGTGAAGGGTACAGAGGCCAGGATGGGGTAGTCCAATCCAGCAACACCACCACCACCGATGGCTGAGCTCAGCTGTACAATGGGATCAACAAACCCGTTGACGCCACCGTTGGTGTAACCATTACCGTTGCCATTCACACCATTACCGTTGACTCCACCGTTGGTGTAACCATTACCGTTGCCATTCACACCATTACCGTTAACGCCACCGTTGGTATAGCCATTACCGTTGCCATTCACACCATTACCGTTAACGCCACCGTTGGTATAACCATTACCGTTGCCATTCACACCATTACCGTTAACGCCACCGTTGGTATAACCATTACCGTTGCCATTCACACCATTACCGTTGACTCCACCGTTGGTATAACCATTACCGTTGCCATTCACACCATTACCGTTGACGCCACCGTTGGTATAACCATTACCGTTGCCATTCACACCATTACCGTTGACTCCACCGTTGGTATAACCATTACCGTTGCCATTCACACCATTACCGTTGACTCCACCGTTGGTGTAGCCATTACCGTTGCCATTCACACCATTACCGTTGACGCCACCGTTGGTGTAGCCATTACCGTTGCCATTCACACCATTACCGTTAACGCCACCGTTGGTATAACCATTACCGTTGCCATTCACACCATTACCGTTGACGCCACCGTTGGTATAACTATTACCGTTGCCATTCACACCATTACCGTTGCCATTTACACCATTACCGTTGCCATTCACTCCGTTGGTATAACCATTACCGTTGCCATTCACACCATTACCGTTGACTCCACCGTTGGTATAACCATTACCGTTTCCGTTACCATTCACCCCGTTACCATTACCATTGGTGGGGGGGAGGTAGGACTGCTGGGCCAAACACACTCCCAGTACGGCTGTATTATAAACAAAACAATGAAAGAGAATTAGTTAAATTATTACTTTTGAGGAATCAAAGCATTCTAATAATAATAATAATAATAATAATAATAATAATAATAATAATAATAATAATAATAATATACTTTCCCCATAATTAAGTAGGTATATACAGTATTCACAATAGGTAAGTCTATATCTTCTTGGGTTTGATTTTCATAATTAATTCTCATCCATTTTATCTGTGGTTATCCAAAAACGAAAATTATTATGCCTATGTATGTAAGTATGTATGTAAGAGTTTTAATTATATATATAAATGAATCCATATGTATATAATGTGTGTGTGTGTGTGTGTGTGTGTGTTATTCTCACCAGCTACTATCAACTGCCTGGTTAGTATAACCATGGTTGTTGGTTGTTGGTTGGTTGTTGGTTGGTTGGAACACTTCAAGTCACAACACTAAGAGATGGGAAGTGAGAGGAAGGTGGAGGCACTGGATGGAGAGAAGGGAGAGAACAGGAGAAGCTCCAACTGTGTGCCTGGATAGCCAACTCACGGCTTATATACTGACGACCGAACCTTCAGTGTTGCAACACATACACGGCCAGGGGGAGGCAGAGGGGGGAGGGGGGAGGCAAAACTGGAGGGAAAGGGGTAACATGAACAAGGTAGGCTGTCTAAGGTAGCCGAGGTAGGTCAGATGGACATTTTAGAGGGCATCATTGTACAGTACCTCTCAACTCACAAGATGGGACATTATATTTATGGAATGGGCGTAAATTACACAGCTAGAATTATGGAACTACAATATATTAATCAGTAATTACCGAGTTTGTAATATACATATATACATAATTATTAATATGTATGAAGAAGCAGATCAAGTAGATAAGAGAGTGCTTCAGTGTTGTTTATGAGTTTATGGTAGGAGTATAATTTGACTGGGTATAATCTGACTGAGTATAATTTCACTGGGTATAATTTGACTACAATATATTACACAACAATAACACACAATAACAGTACATTACACAACAATAACAGTACATTAAACATCAATACACACAATAACAGTACACTACACAACAATAACAACAAAAACAGTACATTAAACAATAACAGTACATTACACAACAATAACAGTACATTACATGACAATAAAATACAATAACAGTACATTACACAACAATTACACACATTACACACACAATAACAGTACATTACACAAAAATTACAGTACATTACATGACAATAACACACAATAACAGTACATTACACAAGAATAACATCCTCTGTATGGGAGGCCTGTTGTGTGGCACGTTTTGGTGGAATCAATTGTCACCTTTCAACTCAAATGATCAAACTTCATTAATAAGGGGAGATTCTCTTGTTGGTGAATTGGAAGGTCTCTGTGATTCCTCCAAACTATGCCATGAAACAGATCCCATATTAGTAACATTAAGGTCGTCTGTTTCCTGATATAGTTAGGAGGAATCAGTAGCCCTCCAATTTACCAAAAAGAGAATCTACCCTTAAGGACCCTGTGATCGTGTATATAAATTGGAGGCTTCTGATTCCCCCAGATCATGCCACGAAACAAGCTCCTTCCATATAGGTAGTGTTTTGTGGTAATATTTGAAGGACTCAAAAACCTCCAATTATCTGACTACATCACAATCACAGGGTCCCTTAATGAAGTGTATGTCAGAACAACAATGGCAGGAGGTTACCAAGTCAATTTTCCGTCCTCTCTCTCTCTCTCTCTCTCTCTCTCTCTCTCTCTCTCTCTCTCATTACGTGTCTTTCCTCCTAACACCAGCACTCACCTCTTTCATTAACCAACCCTCCTCGGTGAACTCCTGTGCGATTTTTCATTTACAGACCAAGTTTATGTCGAAGGGTCTAAAACAAACTTACCCTCATCCGTAGTAAACATAATATTATTTTACTGATAATTTAAGGGGAGATGATTCTCTTGTTGGTGAATTGGAAGGTCTGTGATTCATCCAAACTATGCCATGAAACAGATCCCCTATTAGTACCATTGTCTGTTTTCTGGTATAATTAGGAGGAATCAGTAGCCTTCCAATTTACCATCAAGAGAATCTCCCCTTAACACATAGAAAAACAATATTTTATACATCAATGAGAGCGTGATTATACAACGTGTGATCAAGTTACTCAGGCTGTTAAAATAGTATATTGCATCAATATTTCAAGACTTCTTTGCTTTCACCCATGCACCGTATACGATTATGTACTACCTGATTTCAACCTTGACTGCCAATACTAACCTCATTCTCATTTCTTTGTACCCACATCAACTCACTCCTAGCGACAATAACCCTCACATTATACAGACTAACTCTATGATCCCTCTAATAATATTTATATGCATACAAACTTACAAATATCTCTCTTTTTTTACACTAAACCACCTATTTGGATCCTAACAGACTCTTATAACAATGTACTCGTAAACATTGGTAGGTATTTTTAGTGGACAATTATTTCAGTTTCGGATTTGATTAAGGGACCCTGTGATGTAGTCAGAAAATACAGTAGAAGGTTTTTGAGTCCTTCAAATATTGCCACAAAACACCACCTATATATGGAAGGAGCTTGTTTCGTGGAATGGTCAGGGGGAATCTGAAGCCTCCAATTTTCATACACGATCATAGGGTCCTTAAGGTGGTAATTCTTTTTTGTTACATTGGAATGCCTAGATTTCTCCAAAGTATGCTAGGAAACAGGACCAGAAGAGCAGAAATAATGGCGTTCTGTTGCTTGGAATAGTTTGAAGGATTCAGTTGCCCCAGATTTACCAAAACAAAACTTTCCTCTTAACTAGTGTGAATATAGTGACAGTGACTGGCTGACTCCCGACTCCCGAGTTCCTGGTGTCCGGTTGTAGTAGCTGTCCGGTCCACGCCACACAGGTCACTTGCTCATTGTGATCATCTCCTCGGTTTCAGTTGATTGTGGTCTGTTGGTAGTACAGTTACAGTCAATAGTCCTGCAACACCTTCCAATCAGATGGCTTTGAAATATGATCCGAAACTATTTGGTCTCTTCAATATTGATTCATAAGATTCACTCAAATGGCTTGCTTTTATTCACCAGTTTGCAGGACTTTTTACCATGACTGTACTTACACTGGGTTTCATTAACTATGTCCTGATCTGAGGCACAACAATATGAATCACTACCAACCGAAGTGATTCAGGAGGAGTGGGATGCGAGGTTGGTAGAGATTCATTCATGTTATGTATATTAGGATCAGGAGAGAATTATTGGCCCTCAGTCACTCAGTGTAGCCTACTCATATTACGGTATGTTTGTACCATGAATCTTTTATATTTCAGTGCCTTCCATACATACATTCCGTAGTGGATTACCATGGGTGCTAGAACAACCAGCGGGGAGAAAATGGACATGTATTTTGGTGTTGAAAGAAAAAGTGTCTATTAACTGGGTATGGTATTATTTTTGAAACATTGAGCACTTTGATTTCTCCTAAGTATGCTAGGAAACAGAGCCAATGAATAATTATAATGGTAACCTGCTGCTGTTGCTTGGAAACGTATGGAGGAATCAGTTACTCCAGATTTATCACCACCAACATTATTCTATATACAGTACCCCCTTAAGGAGAAAAGATGGCGGCCTGACTGGTACTGTAACAAGACATGTAGACAACTACCAGGAATCACATGTCACTTAATGGTTCATATTCAAGAACACTCGTGGAATATAGTGGGGGACATAATGTTAGGAGTGAGAAGGGCCGCGCGTAAGGCTACGGTGGAAAACAGTTATGCCCTTGTAGAACTGGTCCAAATTTGAAACGTTTCTTGGGGCGTGAGGTTGGGGTGTGGTGGTAGGCTGTCTGTCACATGGAGGTATGGCGAGATACCCTATTGTTACACAGTATTGCCATTTTGTGGGAAAATTCCACACATTTGAGGGAGAAATTACCTTTTGTGGGAACGTTTGTGGGAGGACACTTCAAGCATAATATTTGTGGGACTTTTTTGTGGGAGTTTTATCTTCATGTGGAATTATATATGGGATTATGGGATTTTTGTGTAAAAGTAATTGCTGATATCTGCCTATGTTTTGTAGATATAATACACATATAGGGACACTATATAATATCGGAACATTTTAAAAATAAATAATGATAGAGCAGCTTGGAGGAAGTAAATGTCATTCTTGATCAATGGGATGCTCTGACGCTTCACTTTGAATTATCTGTGACAAGAGAACTCTGCCATACAGCAAAGTAACTTAGCCAAGCCTACAGAGATCCCCTGAATGAACTATATATACCTTTTGTTTGTTCGTAAAATTCTTAAGGAAGTTGTGAGAGTTAATATGCTCTTTCAGGGACAGAATGTAGATATCACAAAACTCCCACAATATCTTATTGGCATGTACTGTACCTAATCTCATGCAAATAGTAAATGAACCAGGGTTTCTATCAAAGTGCCCCGAAGACAATTTTCTCAACCTGAATTATCAGAGTTATTTCTTGCCACTGAAAGTTGTTAACTTGGGTACTATTTCAATAGCTTTGCTGATGCAGCCAAATTAGTCATGTGAAAGAACGTTGTAGAAGTTGTATGTTGGAACTTTTGAATCGATTAAGTGCAGCTGCGATTGCCTGGTTACGTTCAAACCCTTCTTATGCTTAGAAAACTACATCCAGCCATTGCCACTTTTCAGCTCAAAGATTCATTTGTTCAAATTGCTTGTGAGTATCCTTTTACCTTGACAGACATGGAAAGTTTAGAGAATGAGTGAAATGTTGTCCAAATCATGTTTACATGATAGCCTACCGTCAGCTTTTGGGCTGACAAATTCTGCAGGGAAAGTAAAGTACACAAACATTTCATCTTTTGCACTGGCTCTGCTTTCCCTTCCCTTCCCTTCTCTAATGCCTCAGTAGAGCGAATATTTTCCCAGATGAATGTGGTAGTACATTCTAAAGTTCTAAACCGAGGAAGCGCTTCACTGTGCGATCAGTTGAAGCAATACTTCAGATAAGGCATGGTGGACTGACACTTCAGGGGATATCATGCGTGAATTTCATCCCATGTAATGATATGCGAAAAAAATGTGCTGCTAAGGAGTGCAGAGATGCTCAAATTGAACGGGAAGAGGATGACAACATGCAGGCAATTGTCTCCCTTGAAGTAGAAGATGATTAAAACCTTCGTTTGCAACAAGTGCCAAATTTCCATCGTTTCATAATTTAGTGTTAAGGTTGAAAGATTTTCATTTACATGTATGCAAGTTATATTGTATTTATAAATTATTGCAGTTTATTCTCATATAACATGCAAGTTAACATGAGTTTCTCACCAATGTAATTTTCTTTTACAAATATTTGTGTAGGTAAACATTGTAGTTATTAATAAAGGTCCTGTTTTATATAAGTATGTATAATATTCACACTCTTCAGTGAACAGTTTTGTGGGAAAAACTTGTTGGATTTTTTAAATTTTTGTGGAAATTTTTGTGGAAAAAATATAACTTCTATCATAGCTGGGAAGTGGTTGATATAAAAGTGGCAACACTGGGCGCGAAAATCCTTTAGTAGTTTAGTATTCCTTGGTCAGTCAGAGTGAGAGTGTTACGTAAGTGTGTGTGTGTCTGCTGTTATCCCTCGCGTTCTGCCCTTTATTCCATCCCTGTCTGTGGCCATAGCAGGAGTCATGGGTAAGGCTAAACAGCTGAGATGTGACCAAAACGCAGCTATTATAGTACTGTGTAAGGCAGGGAAAGCTAATAAAGAAATAGCTAATACAACCGGATTTTCGCTTCGTAGTATTCAAAGATGGACAAAAAAGTTTGATGACTGGGGGAGGTGACCTGACATTACAGAACAAATTCACAGGAAGGCCAAGGAAGACTAACTACACCACGTACATTAATTAAAGGTCCTGAGGAGGCAGGTTGATGCTAATCCACTTATAACAGCCTGGCAGATATAGGAAAATAATCCTGTTTTATTACTTAGTGGTGTGTCTGTAAAAGCAGTAACACCGCCGAATGCACCACGATACCTATTTTTCACACCACAAGAGGAAGAAGAGGCTAGATTTTTCCCATAAGTACTTGAATTGGGATGTGGAGAAATGGTAGAGAGTGTTAATTGTGGAGTGATGAAGCTGTGTTTACTGTGACTGGGAATAGTGGTGGTAAAGTTTATCGTCAGCCAGGCAGTGATCATTACCACCCAAAGTTCACTAGTTAAAGGGATTATTAAACATCCTGAATAAATAATGGTTTAGGGTGCTTTTGGATATCACGGTGTGGGATCATTAGCGGTACTACCTATGGTACCGATGTGTTAGGATGAATGCAGACCTATATTTGGAGTTACTCAGTGAAAATTTAGAAGAGTGTTTTGAGAGGTGCAGGATGATTCACCTTGCCACACCGCTAAACAAATTCAGCCGTGCTTTTGATTGAAATATATCCGCGCTTTCGTAAAACGCCGATCAGAATGGTTTGATTTAAGAAAATAGTTTTGATACCGGGGGTCTGTGGGGCAGGAGGCCATTCTGCCCCGGGAGAACATCAACAACAACAACAACGTCATCAAGAAGTTTAAGAGAGGAACAAGAAAGGACAAGGTCATCAATTGGTGAGTACCAAAACTTATTTAAAAAATTTTCTTTGATTGAAAACACCAATAATTTTATGTGCCGCTGACTTGAGTGGTAGACCTAGCCTAACTAGTTTTCTCGTTATTGTACTGTACTTATTTAATTGCTAGTGTGTGTTAGGTTTGAGGAGGTATAATAGCCAATATATTTATCTCCCTTATATCACATCTGAATATAAAGAATTATTATTGTACTGTATTGTATTATTGTATTATGGTATTGTATATACCAATATGGTAGGCAAACGTTTAGTCTGGTAATATCCAGAACAATGAGTTTATATTTATAGAGCCATCAGGTTTGTGAGCTCTTGCTAAAAATTATATTGAAAATGTAATTAATGACGAAGATTTACCAAACACCTTGGTATATTTACAAGAACTCGGTAACTAGTGTGTGAGTAAGACCTTTATAGTGTGATGTGTGAAGAGGAGGGAAAAGTACGGTACTGTACAGTAGGTTAGGTTACATGAGGGATAGAAGCGTGCAGACATAACACTGGTCTGGTATTAACTACATATATAATAAAAATCATAAATAAGATAGCAGCTTTTTATTGTATTTTTGCTTTATGCATTATATAAAGAGGGTACAAACTTTAAAAATGAAATATAAAAATTTTATGGCACAAGAAAATAAAATATTGTGTATTGAAGGATAAACACTGTGTACTGTATACAGGGCAGGTACTAAACCTAAGATACGATAAAAGATCATAAATATACAGGAAAGCAACTGCTGTAATTATATTACATATGTTTATAAATACTCTATTCTGTATATTTTATAAAAATATAGTGCTACGTGTTGTGTATCTATGATATACTGACGTAATACCTGACGACAAGGTACACATTAGTCTAGGCTATATGTGTAATAAATCCCTGACATGTGGAAATGTAAGTCATTTATAACAAATTATTGGGAGTAAGTGATTAATTAGCCAACATAAATATTATCCTAAAATGATTGCAAGTTACTTTTAGTTTTTTACCAAAGGAAATATTGTTTGACTCACCAGTCACCAGAGTATTCTTATTGAAGCTGTTTAACTTAGTAAACAACTTTAGAAACAGTACCGGTAATGTATGACAATATGACGATAATGTATGATGATATATTATAAGGAGGAAGATAAGCTGTGGCATTGTGTGTACTGAGAGTAGCCTAAAACGTCTAATTCAATTGTGGTTCAAGAATGATATTATTAACACACTCAGAGAGAGTACAGTATTTGTTGTGAAGCTTTGCCGTAACTTGAGTAAATTATTGCTGTCATAATGTTGCTCCCAAAACAATTTGTCTTTGACTTATTTACCTGGAGCCTGATATAAACCATTAAGGACACCATTACCATTGCCATTACCGTTGCCATTAACAGCTCCATTACCATTGGTATATCCATTACCGTTGCCATTAACAGCTCCATTACCGTTGCCATTGGTATACCCATTGCCATTAACTGCACCATTACCGTTGCCATTGGTATACCCATTGCCATTAACTGCACCATTACCGTTGCCATTAACAGCACCATTACCGTTACCATTGGCATAGCCGTTGCCATTAACAGCACCATTGCCAACTCCATTACCATTGGTATATCCATTGCCATTAACAGCTCCATTACCGTTGCCATTAACAGCTCCATTACCGTTGGCATAGCCGTTACCATTGGTATATCCATTGCCATTAACTGCACCATTACCGTTGCCATTGGTATAGCCGTTACCGTTAACAGCACCATTACCATTGGTATAGCCGTTGCCATTAACAGCACCATTACCGTTGCCATTGGTATAGCCGTTACCGTTGCCATTAACCGCACCATTACCATTGGTATAGCCGTTGCCATTAACAGCACCATTACCGTTGCCATTAACACCATTGCCGTTTCCATTGGTATAGCCGTTGCCATTAACAGCACCATTACCGTTGCCATTAACACCATTGCCGTTTCCATTGGTATAACCGTTGCCATTAACGGCACCATTACCGTTGCCGTTAGTGTATCCATTGCCATTGACAGCGCCGTTACCGTTGCCATTGGTATATCCATTGCCATTGACAGCCCCGTTACCGTTGCCATTAACAGCACCATTACCATTTGTATATCCATTACCGTTGCCATTACCATTAACAACACCAATGTTTGCATTAAGTCCGTAGAACTGAGTTGCTGTGGTACAGTCAAAGTTGTACCACCAGTCACACACAAAGTACTGTTGGTTGAAGACTGTACCGTTGGGACACAGGAACGAATCCTGTCTACCGTCAGCCTGACAGATGTGGAACACCTGTGAATTTATAATATATATTAATATTATTATTATTAGTTATTATTATTGTAATGAATAATATATATACTATTATGTATGATATATAGAGTACGGTACGGTACTGACTGATGTGGAACACATGTGTATAGGCTATACAGTTATCATTAGTGTAAAGATTGTGGCGAAAACAGAGAGGTTATAGTGAATCGGTAATAGGGGAAGAGTTGATAAGACGAAAGGCCTTTGATTCCACTTGTCCAGGAGTGTTGTGAAGGTTGAGCCACCGCACACATGAGAGCCAAAGGCTACTCCATACAGGGGAGGATGAGACACCTGTATTGTCCAGGAGTGTTATGAAGGTTGAGCCACACCACACATGAGAGTCAAAGGCTACTCCATACAGGGGAGGATGAGACACCTGCACAGAGACAGCAACTGTGTTGGGGTAAAGTATTCACGGAACCTGTATAGCATACCAAACTCAAGACACCTCAAGAATATTAAAGGAAGAAGATGGATCGAGTTGTGTATCGTTGAAGAAGAGGGGATAGTCATTTGGAAGATTAGTGCGAGTTGAAAGATGATGGAAATGTGTTTTAGAGGCATTGAAAACCACGAGGTTCTCTCTGTCCCAGTCAGAGATGAGGGAAAGGTAAGAAGTCAGACATTACTGCATCAACACGTGATGTGGAGAGGAGCTGCTGGGATGGGTGGTTGTCAAACTGGGTGGAGTTGTGTAGGGTGGAATCATCGGCATAGGAGTGGATAGGGGAAGAGTACAGGTAAGAAGGTCATTGATGATGAGGAGAAAGAGAGTAGGCTAGGTGATAGAAGAGAACTCTGAGGAACACCACTACTGATAGACTTAGAAGAACAACAACATCAGCTATAGACCGGCCGGAAAGGAAATCAGAGATTATTAGTATTAATACTAACAATGTAATACTACTAACCTGACATCCAGCCTCGGGGGCAGTGTCAGCATAATAGCCAGGGATCTGACCGGCGCAGGAGAAGGCGGTGAAGGGTACAGAGGCCAGGATGGGGTAGTCCAATCCAGCAACACCACCACCACCGATGGCTGAGCTCAGCTGTACAATGGGATCAACAAACCCGTTGACGCCACCGTTGCCATTCACACCATTACCATTGGTATAACCATTACCGTTGCCATTCACACCATTACCGTTGCCATTGGTATAACCATTACCGTTGCCATTAACACCGTTACCGTTCACACCGTTGGTGTAGCCATTACCGTTGCCATTCACACCATTACCGTTGACTCCATTGGTGTAACCGTTACCATTGCCATTCACACCATTACCGTTGCCATTCACACCGTTGGTATAACCGTTACCGTTGCCATTCACACCGTTTGTATAACCGTTACCATTCACACCGTTACCGTTGCCATTCACGCCATTACCGTTGCCGTTCACACCGTTGGTATAGCCATTACCGTTGCCATTCACACCGTTACCGTTGCCATTTACTCCGTTGGTATAACCATTACCATTGCCGTTCACACCGTTGGTATAGCCATTACCGTTGCCATTCACACCGTTGGTATAACCGTTACCGTTACCATTCACACCGTTACCGTTGCCATTCACACCATTACCATTGCCGTTCACTCCGTTGGTGTAGCCATTACCGTTGCCATTCACTCCGTTGGTATAACCATTACCGTTGCCATTGACACCATTGCCATTGGTATAACCATTACCGTTTCCATTGACACCATTACCGTTACCATTCACACCATTACCGTTACCATTCACACCATTACCGTTGCCATTTGCTCCATTAGTATAACCATTACCGTTTCCGTTACCATTTACCCCGTTACCATTGGTATAACCATTACCGTTTCCGTTACCATTCACCCCGTTACCGTTGCCATTGGTATAACCATTACCGTTTCCGTTACCATTCACCCCGTTACCATTACCATTGGTGGGGGGGAGGTAGGACTGCTGGGCCAAACACACTCCCAGTACGGCTGTATTATAAACAAAACAATGAAAGAGAATTAATAATAGGCTAAAAATAATAAATTCTATGAAAGATTAACCTAATAGTAATACCTACACAATACTTCTAAAAGGCTAACATTAATTAATTTTAGAAAGGATTAACCGAATAGTACCGTAATACCTACATAACACCTTTGGTTGTAAATGTATTGGTAGGCTAACCTTTATATAGCAAGAACATTTTGAAAAGAAAATATCTTGTAGAAAAAATTGTACCGACTATCATTACCTCAAATTGCCGTGGCTCTGTTAGGTGCTTATTTTTTTTTTTTTTTTTTTTAGTATGACGTGGTTGTGTTAGGTGTGTGTTATTCATTCCTTGACATTGTTGTGTTTGTTAGCCTATGCGAATGTGTCTTTCTGACTATATGATCATAGCCTAATTCGTGTAACGTTCATTATATATGGTCATTAGCAACCAGAGATCTGATCTTTTATATGACCTGACTGTATTATGGTGAAAAAATAATTAAATAGGCTAAATAGATAGATAAAATATTGACGTGTGTGGTGTGAGATGATGCAGTGTGATGCAGGCAGGTCCCCACTCCTCGCCCGTCACTGACACACTGACGTAACTTAATCTCCTTAGGCTATTTCCTCATAGGCTACGTGTATTCATTGCCTACCGACTACAGTTTCCAAGTTGCACTATTTATGTAGCTGCCTTTTCTTTTCAGCTTAGCCTAACTCTATATCCTATATTATTCTGTAGGCCTACTGTACAAAATGAATGTGCTATCGTGGTTAATATTATATATAACTTGTTCAGTTGCGTAAGTCTACTAAGGTACCAATATATTATTTATAAATTTGTTATGTACAATTACGGACATAAATTGTTTATCACATTCTTCAAACTGAACCATTTCCAAGTGAAAGCAACGAAGCCAAACATTACTTTAAGACTCATATGGTTGGAAGATTCATTCTATTGGTTCTAAATTCCAAAGGTGAGAAATAACTTGTTTCCGGAGCTGTACAGTCGGATGCTAAAGTCATTGTAATGAGCGGTACCGGTATTAGCCTAGGCCTATGTGTGCTAGTCTGTGGTCGTCTTCAGGTGTGTGTGTGTGTGTGTGTGTGTGTGTGTGTGTGTGTGTTATTCTCACCAGCTACTATCAACTGCCTGGTTAGTATAACCATGGTTGTTGGTTGGTTGTTGGTTGGTTGGAACACTTCAAGTCACAACACTAAGAGATGGGAAGTGAGAGGAAGGTGGAGGCACTGGATGGAGAGAAGGGAGAGAACAGGAGAAGCTCCAACTGTGTGCCTGGATAGCCAACTCACGGCTTATATACTGACGACCGAACCTTCAGTGTTGCAACACATACACGGCCAGGGGGAGGCAGAGGGGGGAGGGGGGAGGCAAAACTGGAGGGAAAGGGGTAACATGAACAAGGTAGGCTGTCTAAGGTAGCCGAGGTAGGTCACATGGACATTTTCTTATAGCTTCAGTGTTTCAAGAGATAGATTTATTACGACAATTTGAAACTTAAGATGAGCACTGGCGACACTCATTTAATTACTTATGAAATATATATAACAACAACATTGAAGTAATTCTGTACGGTATAAGTAATTTTTGAAGACAAGGAATACGTCAAGAGAACCGATTAATAAAACAAAGTTAATCTAAGGAAGAAACAAGCAAAGTACCGGTAGCCTAATGACTGAACAAATATAATTAGATCAATTTAATTATTTTATTAAAGATATCAATTTGTGTACATGTAGGCTAGCTAGGCTACTCCAAGTGAGATATGAATACGAAAAGGAAAAGGTGAGACGACCTTGTTAATGAAGATGTTACAGAACAACAATGGCAAGGGCCACTCAACCATTTCCCCGTCTCTACTCCACTCCACTCAACCCCTTTCATTACAACTCTTTGTAGCTACCGTTCTTCCCCGTCTCTCACATGACCCATTCCTCCTTGGGAGTTAGGCTACTTCTACTCCTTTCCATTCACCAGTTGCCTCATGTTTCGCTAGTTCCTCCACTTTCTTTCTTCACCAAGACAAGATCAAGAGTTTGGATAATTATGGAACCGCAACTATGTACCCTCTTCACAAAGTCCCCCCCCCCGTCCCCCCACCACATAATGTTGAAGTGATAATTGCATCATTATTCTGAATCCTCATTGCTTGCATCCATCCAAGACGTGCACTGTATCTGGCTACGACCTTGTCTCACTTACTTAACCTCATTCTGAACAGTTGGTACTCACATCGTGTAATCCACTCCACCGACAAGGCTGGTACGGTAGCATCTCTATACATAGGCTTATTAGCCTATACGTTTGTTTGAAGATCTTGTTAAACATTTTCCCCTGCGTCAAGAAGCAAGGGCACATCTATCTTCCTTCCTGTCTTTGACTCTGGTGGGTTGGTGGGGGTTATTCTGTGTTGATTCCTTTGCGTTGTCTTGTGAGAAACGGGAAGATATGTGCATTTTATCTGTGTTTGTCTTGCCGGAAACAGAAATATTTGAGATTCATTTCTGTGTCTTCATTAAGCCATGGAACGGAAAGATTTGTTTATTTTTTCTGTGTCTTCATCAGACTATGTTGTATAGGTTTTACGAGAAAAATAAACATTGGTGTATTTTTCTGTATTTTCAATATAATGTATGGGTTTGGCTTGTTAGACACATACATTTGTATTATCCAGTCATGAAGCTGTAATAGGCTAAAAAATTGGAATCCTTGAGGTTTAGTCGTTATGTGATATATATAGGTGTTATTACATGCATAGGCTAACTTCCCATCAGTCGTAAATAATCTATATAGTTATTTAAGATAACTATAGTCTATATAGTTATTTAATCTATATAGCCTAATAATTTAAGACGAGGCTTATTAATGTCCATGTAGGTTATATACTGTACAGTCATACCCACTAGTCCTGTAACACCTTCCAATGAAAAGGAAGATGCTACACTAAACCTGTTGGTCTCTCTGTAATATTGATTCTCTTTTAGTAACTCAGTTTCATTCATCTGAGCAGGACTGTGATCGTGACTGTATATACAAATTATAAACACTGAAATTTGGATACTGTGATATAATTATATTTTTGTTCGAATGTTGTTTGTTTGTCTTCCTCTTTTCCTCTCTCTATCTGTTTATATCTGTCTATCGAATATCTATCTCTCTCTCTCTCTCTCTCTCTCTCTCTCGTGAACAATATGAGTCATTACCCATACAAGTAAAAAAGACTAAATTAATTCAACCGTATAGCTCTCTGCCTCAGTGACCACCGTGTTTGCAGATTAAGGCCATGTGATTATCTCTTAAGGACTCTGTGAACGTGTATGAGAGTTGGTTGGTGGCTTTTGATTCCTCCTTACTATGCCACGAAACATGCTCCTTCGATATAGGTGGTGTTTTGTGGCAATATTTAAAGGACTCGCTAACCTCCAATTTTCTGACTACATCACAAGGGTCCTTAAGTCCTTTATGGGGAAAATCTCTTGAGGGTAAAGTGAAGGGCTATTTAATTAAGTCCTCTAAACAATACCAGGAAACAGACGACCTTAATGTTACTAATAGGGGATCTGTTTCATGCAATAGTTTGGAGGAATCAGACACCTTCCAATTCACCAACGAAAGTATCACCCCTTTTAAGTCCTTTATGGGGAAAACCTCTTGAGGGTAAAAGTGAATGGAGGGCTACTGACTCCTCCAAACTAGGTCACGAAACAGACCCTTTATTAGAATATACGCAAAACAAGTAGCCTAGGTCATCTAAGGTCATTTTTATATAGGCTATACTTAGAAGAGAATCAGTCCATTGTCGCTTGGATTATAATAAATATGAAACACATTGTATTCTATAGCTAAGGGGAGAGTATACTTGTGGTACATTAGAGTGCCTTGATTACTCCAAAGTATGCCAGGAAGCAGGACCAGATTAACAAAAATAATGGTGGACTGTTGCTGGGAATAGTTTGGAGGAATCATTATCTCCAAAAATGCCAAAACTGTACCCACCCCTTAATACCAGATGCTGTACCGTATGTCTAACAGAGGAAGAACATTCCTGAAGTTGAAAGTTTATTAATATGATATAAATTAAAGCAACAACTCAAATAACAGATAAAGCCCATTTAGATTAACGTATAGGCTAGTTAGATAGAACAGTGTTGGTAAATCTGGAGCAACTGATTCCTCCAAACTATTCCAAGCAACCGGCTACCATTAGTTTGTTAATCTGGTCCTACATATTTCCTGGCATACTTTAGGGAATTTAGGCACTCCAATGTACCAAAATTGTACTCCTATTACCGTCCCCCTCCTTGACGATAAGGAAGTGAAGAAAATTTATCCCCTTCATATTATTAACACTCAGTCTGTATGAGTTATTAATGCTCGGTCTGTATATAGGGCCTTGGTGGTGTAAATTACAGCCTCTCCAGGATATATAACAAATCATGAATTTATACAGGAATGACAGATATCATTGGCTACGAACTACAGTATTTGTTATTGAAGGAGAGAGAGAGAGAGAGAGAGAGAGAGAGAGAGAGAGAGAGAGAGAGAGAGAGAGGGATCGCAAGTAAAGAAGAGAGTTGAGGAGAACGATAAAGATAAAGGAAAAGCAAGGAAATACTAAGTAAACATAGTAAGAGGATGAGCTATATATAAACACTGATGTGTATACAGACAGACAGACAGACAGAGGTGGGTGTACATACACGCACTGTAAATTAATGCGTCTTCTTAGTCAAATTTGCCCGACCAAAATGATAGTGATGATGATGATGACTGCCTTGGATGAGTTCACCTTCTCTTCTTAACAAGGTCATTTTCGGTATGCACTTACTCTCTCTCTCTCTCTCTCTCTCTCTCTCTCTCTCTCTCTCTCTCTGTGTAAATGGATTGTTAGAGAGATTTATAAACGAATAGGAAGATAGATAAAGAGATTGATGGATAGAGAGATTGATTGGTAGATAGCTGGATAGATGGATACATATTAGATATATTAGATAGACCAATAAATCGAAAGATAGGTGGATGGTGAAATAGATGGGTAGATTAATAAACAGATTGATAGGTAGATGGTGACACGTGTTGATAGATGAATAAACATATAGATAGATAGAAATAGATCAGTAGATAACCTTTGTAATACTCGATAGGTTCAAGTATCGTAAATTGTGTTCATCCGCTATTGTATATCTTCTATACACACACACACACACACACACACATCATTTCTATGCATCTGGAAGCACCATTTTCATCCCCTTCACCTTCTCTCCAACTCCCTTCCACTGTTGTTTGGTGAGGTGAGAGAAAGTTAGACGAGGCGAGGTGAGATGAGATAAGAGGAGATTATATAGATGGCATAATATACGTTTTCAGTACTGCTAGATAAGGCTGGGTAAGAAAAGATGATATAATATTAGATAAGATAAGATGAGATGAAGTAAAAGGTGTTTAGATGAGTTGATATTAGTTTCAGTACTGCGATATAAGGCTGGCTGAGATAATAAGATAATTATGAGATTTGGTAAGAGGCGATTAGATGACAGGATAAAAGTTTCAATACAGCAATGTAAGGCTCGTGGTTGAGATAAGATAAGATGAAGTAAGAGGCTTTGATATAAATTTCAGTTCTGTAATGTAAGGCTGGTGGTTGAGATAAGATAACATAAAGTAAGAGGCGTTTGATAAAAGTTTCAGTTCTGCAATATCAGGCCGGGTAAGATAAGATAAGATAAAATAAGAGGCATTTGATAAAAGTTTCAGTTCTGCAATGTAAGGCTGGTGGTTGAGATCAGATAAGATGAAGTAAGAGGCATTTGATATAAGTTTTCAGTTCTGCAATGTCAGGCTGGGTAAGATAAGGTGAAATTATATACTGTGCATGAGGTGAGAGGAGGGAGAATCCGTCCCATGAAGAGGTCACAGGACTGGACAGAATGGTGCCAGAGAACTCCCTGCCTGTACTGACCACTAGGCTAGGCAGGTAAACAGACAGGTAAGTAGGCCAACACGACCTGCCTCACGCATCCCTGGTTAGCGTGGAGGGGTAGGCTAAGAGGCGAAATAGAACCCGTAATGAGCGAAAGTTAAAGCAAGGCACCTATTTACTTATATGTGTACCTTGAGGTCTTGGCAATATATTCCATCATCAACGTGTATAATTATGTTGTTTTATGATTATTATGTACCAATACACTTTCTTCCTCACTCACGAACCGTAATAGGAAGATCGATACCAGTGACCGATCAGATGGCTCTATTGTATTATAAGACTCTGTAATTGTGTGCATTGAGTAGCCTACCTGAGGAAGACACACTTAAAAGGGGAGATGCTCTTGTTGGCAAATTGTAAGGCTACTGATTCCTCCTAACTAGGCTAGGATATGCCAGAAAACAGACGCCTTCAATGGTACTAATAGGGAATCTGTTTCTTGGCATAGTTTGGAGGAATCAGAGACCTTCCAATTCACCAATAAGAGAATCTCCCCTTAAACACTACACAAAGTCTGTATCCGATGCTTGACGGATGATTTAAAAAAAAGTTAATGAAGCTCGGTGGAGTTGTAGCTCAGGTAGGCTAACGTTGATATCTTAAGAGGCAATGGTTTCGTAAAAGTATGAACAGAATACACTTCGTGAAATTAATTAATGCGTGGAAAAATATTAAGTAAATTTCTAGGGTAACCATGTATATTATTTTCGGAGAAATTACTGGACTTTACAACCATCATTATAATTTTAAGAACCACCCTTATCATGTTATCACGAACGACAAAAGAATGTACTGTATGTTGTGTACGACTGACCACGGCCTAAAAAAAGAGTAGTTGTTGCTATAATTGGTCTAGTTTCACAAAGGTAAACGCTGAAGGGTGCAAGCTTTCATCATTTGGAAACACGAACTACTGCACCTCTTTGTGGATTCCTATATTGTGCGCCGTCATGGTCAGTGGTATACGGTAGCCTCTTTCTTCATATTTTGGTGTTTATTACTTGTAGACGACCTTGATATCCTTCCTACGTTTTCTCTCATACCTGCCCCAAGCAACACACAAAATACACACATCCTCGGCTATCAAAGAGGTCAGTGACGAGTGCAATCCTTGTGGTGGTACGTAGCCTAGTGGTGGTCGACTTGGAAGTTGGATGACAATTTGGTGGTTTTCTACGGGTCGTCGTTGGTGCAATTGTTGGACGCTGTTTTTTGTTTTCATATTTTGTGAGGCAATATGAATGTATGTAGGTATGACTTCTGTACATTAACTATTATTATCAGCAATTAGGCTACTCATAAACGTCTGAAGTACACGACATCTTCCTCAGAAAACACGATAATTTTACAAATGCACAGCTGTGGTGAAGGGTTGCATGCCCTCAGCGTTGGTGGAGGGGAAGGGGGGGGGGGAGTTGAATATGCGTGGAAGTAGATTGTTAAAACTGTCACGTGTATTATTAGCGAGAGAATAGGAACGAATAAAAAAATAGACAGGAAACGAAAGACGAAAGGTAAGAGGAGAGGCGCTCTGTGAATTAATAAACACTTGATGGTCTGAAAGGCGTAGAGTTAGCGAGTCCTTGAAGTGATACTGTAACCAGAATCATGCACACATTGACGACCCTTCATTAATTATTAGTCCTACTATGGAATAATTATTTTGTTGACACTATACTCAGTTAAACATTTTATCACCTGGCAAAAATGTACCGGCTCCCTCATTTAGGCCTAATTAGAACACACACACACACACACACACCTTAAATCTCACATGAAGCACATAAGACTGTAACTACTATTTAGGTAGGCCTAGATTAAACAGTAAGAAAAAAATCTGTGGCAACAAACACACCGCCGCCACCACAAAGCTGAGGGATGGGGGCAACCAGGTCGTTTTTAGGTTTGCATCACCCTCATCCATCCATCGGTCCGGGCCAAAATCTAAACCTTATGAGTGTCTGACGTTTCCCCTCGGCTGAACAAACGTGTCTGTAGGTTATTTATAATCCATGTTAGAATATAACAGTGCCAATACAATGCTCGCTGTCTCTCCTCTGTGTGTGACCTATGAGTATATAGCCTAGCAGTCTTCTTGCTTCCCTCTTTACAGACTCGATTAATAGTGGCCTCATAATTCAAGTGATCAAACCATCTTTAAGTTCACTATTATTCCTGGTTTGTCTAGCCTAGCTGTGTGTCTGGATGTCTCAATATACTCGTAGCTTACACCACAACTAACTAACTAACTAACTCGGCTAACCAATCAACCAACTATCCAACTAACCAACCAACTAACTAACTATCTAGCTAACTAACCAACCTACTAACCAACAAAACAACCAACCAACTAACTAACTTACCAACCAACCAAGTAACTAACCAACCAACAAAGCAACCAACTCACTAACCAACCAACCAACCAACCAACAAACCTACCAACCAACCAACTCACTAACCAACCAAGCAACTGGCACTGAGGTCAAGATCATCCATTTCATCACAACCTATATATATTTTTATTTTATTTATATTTCTGTTTTTACCCGGTGCTCTACTTAATAATAATATAATACCATTTTTGCTTTACTCTTTCATAATTAACCCTGACCTGAGCACCAAGCATCATCGGTTCACCCTGCACCAGTTTATTATCTTGTTTTCTTTTTCTACCATCCGATGTTTACCTGACGTGTTGCTCTATATATATTGTATCGACCTTGACATGTACGGTTTCGGACACATGATACAGATGCACTTCAAACGGGGCCACTTATAGAGCATAAAGTAGGACGTGTCGCCTCTACACACACACACACACACACACACACACTACGTCTCATACTACTACTCTATGCTCAATGAGGGGCTCCGTTTCAGGTGTGTGTGTTTGATATGTCCACAACTGTCCCAAGACCACTGACATAGAAGTAAACGAAATAAATATGATACAAGTATTTTATTAATCAAATTTTACAAGTCTCAGGTCAGTCATGCAACCATACGAACCGATTCCTCCAAATTAGGCTAAGCTTGGACCATCTTAACAAATACAATGGTGGTTTGTTGCTTGGAATATTTTGGAGGAATCAATTGCTCCAGATTTAATAACACTATACTACCCCTTTAATAACCTGAGTATAGTTTTTGCTTTATATTATTGTTATTATTATTATTATTATATGATTGAATTGTGAACAAGGTAACTTTCCCTTCTATGACCTTCTGACCTCGACCCTCCTGACCTCCTCCTCCATCTCTTCATATTATTTTTCCTCTTCTTTCCCCTCCTCAATCTCTTCTTCACCCTCTTCTCCCTCCATCTCCTCCTCCACTTGACATTCACTGTACACCTTTCTCAAATTACAAAATATTTACTGTTATTTTGACCCATATATAGATCATAGAGGGGTGCTTTGGTGAGGGGGGGTGGGGGCGACCCTTGCATGACCTTCTGGTTGTGATGGGGGTGGAGGCAGATGGGGGAAGCAATGGGTGAATGCGGTGATGATAGCAGCAGGGGGTATCGTAGCCTAATGGGGGAGTAGGGGTTGTGGTGGGGGAAGTAGCCTAGCATAGTTGGTGATGACAGTAGGCTTGGCCATATGTGGTGGTGAGTGTACAGTAGATGTCGGGAGAGGTGTTAAGGGACCCTGTGATGTGGGCAGAATATTGGAAGTTAGCGAGTCCTTCAATTATTGCCACGAAACACCACCAAAATATAGAAGGAGCTTGTTCCGTGGCATAGTCGGGAGGAATCAAAAGCCACCAAGTCTCATACACAATCACAGGGTCCTTAACTGGAGTATAATGGTTAGTTAGTAGATGCATAGTAACATGGGTCCAAATTATACGTCTAACAATAATCTCTCTCTCTCTCTCTCTCTCTCTCTCTCTCTCTCTCTCTCTCTCTCTCTCTCTCTCCACACACACTGCACATCGTGAATAGTGAAACAACACTCCCTGCGTATATTATACAGTATACGCACGTTACATACTTTCAACATTCCCTATTATATACAGTACAGTAAGGTAGGCTATACCGTCTGTGAATGTAAACATGTGCGTCTCCACATGTCACTTTCCTTAATGAGTTCCGCACCTGCTTGCCTACCTGGGGCAGTAATTAAGGAGGGACTGTACAGAACATAGCCCTATATTTGTTACTGCCGTGTCGTTTATCATTAGATACATACCGGTACATACATACATACTCCACCAAGTCCGTTTGTCTGTTGTTTAAGGACCCTGTGATCGTGCATGAGAATTGTAGGCTTCTGATTCCTCCTGAGTATGTCAAGAAACAAGTCAATTCCATAAAAGTGGTGTTTCGTGGCAATATTTGGAGGAATCGTATACCTTCAATCTTCTGACTACATCACAGTCCCTTAAAGCTTGGATGACTTATAATACTACGATGACTCCATGTATCGTCGAAAGAGTCATGGTTATCATCACCTTGGCCAGTGAACTGTAATACGTATAATTATAGAACGCAATCAACAGTGACTCTAGTAGGCTACAGCTAGGCTACAATGCATTACCATCTTTATAGGTATAGTAAGCCTACAGTGTTGATAAATCTAGAGTAACTGATTCCTTCAAACTAATTCAAGATACAATTATTTTTGTTAATTTGGTCCTGTTTCCTGGCATAGTTTGGAGGAATCAAGGCACTGCAATCTACCAAAAGTGTACCGTATTACCTACCCCCTTTAGACTAGGCTATAGGAGAGGGAAGAGCCCAGACAATACCTTACGTACCACCTTCGCTTTCACCCTCCTTCCGTCTCTATACCTCCTTCACCTATAGTATAGTTTGGCTTCCTACAGGCCAGCCCGTCTCCTTTGTTTGCGTAACTTAATAAAACACTATTAGCCTGCACGAGTACAGTTGCCTCAGTATGTTCCCACGCCATCCTTCTTCCTTACGGGACCACATGAAGCGCTTCTGTACACAATGTTATTCGTATAGGCTAGCCTAATGAGTTGTCTGTACCCTTGTGAAAAAGGTACCGATTCCATCCAAGTAGCCTAATGAGACCTCAGATACACGTTTCGTCTGCATTATCTTGTTTGGAACTATTTCTGCCATTCAGAAACTTACCCATGATAAAAAATATGTCTTTGTAAATGTTTACATAAAAGTGAAGAGTTTGAATTAGGTGCTCATAACTACAGCTTGTATGAGAGAGAGAGAGAGAGAGAGGGAGGAAACTGGTTATTGTGCCTCTTGATACAGACCAAAAGAATACATCTAATTTGGGAGATACAAAGGGGAGTCTTTGAAACAAGGAAGGAGAAAGATGAGGGAGTCATTTATTTAGTCATGTACATATACAAAACACAGCCACCTTTACTGGATATAGATATACACTTATACCGTATATTATGCAGCTAATGAGAGAGAGAGAGAGAGAGAGAGAGAGAGAGAGAGAGAGAGAGAGAGAGAGAGAAAAGTTAAGGAGTAAAGTAGTTAGGCTAGTTCCATTCCGTACTTAAAACAACCATAGCGACCTCTAGTGAAGATGGAAGTAATATAGCTAATGAGAGAGAGATGAAGGAAAGTGAGTTAGAGAGACTATAGACTATGACGTTGTTCCTCTCCCTCTCAGCCTTCCTTCACCTCCCCCCATCCCCTTCATACCACCCTCTCCTCCCCACCACAACATGGTCTCTTCTCTCCACACTCATTTGTCCCTGTCAGCAAACAGTGTGGCAGTGGCTCGCGCTTACCACTCTCTCTCTCTCTCTCTCTCCTCTCTCAACTGCATGTAGTCTCTAGCCTAATCTCGATCACACTCATTTCTTCCTCCTCGCTTTTCTCACCATACTCTCACTTCCTTTCACTCACTCTTTCTCCCTCATTCTACTTTCACTCATTTACTCTCGCCATCGCTCACTCTCCCCCTTACTCAGTACATTACTCTCGTTCTTATTCGTAGTCTCACAACTTGCCGTCTCACCCTCATTTTGTTTTGGAGTCCTTCACAGTACACTGAATTACTCTCTCTCTCTCTCTCTCTCTCTCTCTCTCTCTCTCTTCCTTCACGTACAGTACATTCCTTCCTTCCTTCTCCTTCTTTTTGTCTTCCCCTTCATTCATTCGTCTACCATCTTTCCCTCCATCACGTGTGGGTGGTGGAATAACCTCGACCTAATTTTAGCATGGAAGGTGATGTTCATTAATTAATAATTCTAAAATGTGCGTTGAATTCCGGTCAAGTCATCACCGCAGCATCATCACATATGCACTTCAACACAGCCACTACAAGGATAACGAACCCCGTGGGAAAATTCCTTAGTACACATGCAGACAGCCAGCCAAGTTTTCGCAAGCTATGATAAAATGCAAGCAAGATTGAAAGCACCGACTGGAACAACATTAATACGTCATCTGATAGAAGCGAATCGTGAGATATTTGCCTGCATTCATCTTCAACAGAGGCGGATTTTGCTGGCCTTCACTGTGATAAGAAAACCAGCCGCTGGAACATTAATAAAGAGGAGGATACAGTGTTGGTAAATCCGGAGCAAATTATTCCTCCAAACTATTCCAAGCAACAAGCCACCAGTATTTTTGTTCCTCTGCTGGTTCTGTTTTCTGGCATACTTTGGAGGAAACAAGACGCTCCAATGTACCAAAAGTATACTATCCCTTTAAAGTGCTCATGTAGAATATATTGATGTATGAAAATTTTAGAGGTAACTGGATCCACTAAACTAAACCAGAAATCAGGGTGTGAAAGTTAAATTTGTTGATTTTATCCGTCTTTATGTGGTGTTTGGAGGCATTGGTAGCTTTCAGTTTGTTCCCTAAATATTTATGTTGGACTCAGTGACCGAAAAGTATCATTGCAGAGTAACCATTGAGCGAAATTTCCAAATAATTTCTAATGAGTCTTAATTCAGTTACATTCATGTTAAATGTAACTATTTTTCTTTCAGTTTTGGAAGATTTAGTTGTGTTAGGTTAATTTAGGTTAGGTTGTAGGTTAGGTTATAAAACAGCATTACAATCAGGTATCAACAACAGTGTAAACTTTTGTATTCAGCTCATTAATGTATATCAACAACATTAACTACACACAATAAGACGAATGGTGTCACAAACTCTCAATTATTATATATATTTTTACATTTATTTCAGTTTGCTGGACTGTGGGACCTGCAATGTGAGTACAAGTTTAATTTGCATTTATTAATATTCAAGTATTTTTATTTCTAACTGTTAATTAATTAGAAATAACCCCGGATCTTGTGGTGTGCAAATATGTAGATGTACTGTACACCTTCTCTGTCAATAATTTAACTTGCGTCTTTGTTTGTCTACTTGTATTTTGTGAGAGTAGGCTGTGTGTGATGACATTTTTTTGTTTTTGTTACTATTAGGCTACTGATAATTATAAAGCTGGAGATTCAATGCAATGTCCGCAAGTTCAAAATACAGGAGGATATGAGGTAATGAAGCAAACTGCCGTGTCACTGATCAGGTTGTTAGATTATTAGGTACGATTACTACCACGTACTGTACATAGTCTAGTTGAACAGTTACGATTCTGTGTGTGTAACTTTCGATTTTTGTAGCCTAATGGCCTTTGGGACGTCTTAAAGTGGGTGTAAGCTCATGTAATTTTTCTTTAGGCTGTTTCCATTTCACACATTCCCATTTTTCGCCCCTCCTCCTCCTCTTTTATCACCTCTTCTTATTATTACCCTATACCTTATATCATTTATTATAATTTATTACCTCTTCTTTCTTCTCTTCCACAAATTTTTCCCTCCGTCTCTTCTTACTCCCACCACCTCCTCCAACTCCCCCCACTTCTCCTCCTCTTCCTTACCACTCTTACTTCTCCCCCTCCTCCTCCTCCTCACCACTCTTACTTCTCACCCTCCTCCTCCCCCTCCTCGCCTCCTCTCACTTTTCACCCCAACCCGCGGCGTCTGAAGGTTTGGAAGGGAGACCACCAGAGCCCCAGATAACACGAGGGTGAAGGAAGGAAGGAAGGAAGTAATAATGACCACAACAACACCAACTATAACAGCACCATGGATCACTGCCACACGACCTTGACACATCCTCTCCCCCCACCCCCTCCCTCCCTCCCTCCATAAGCACTCCAGCCCCCCCCACCCCCCTCCCTCCATAACCACTCCAGCCCCCCCCCACCCCTACCATTCCACCCCAATCACATCTCCCCTAGCACACTCTCCCTCCCACTCCACTACCACCACTTATCTCCCCCACAACTCTACCCCCATCACATTTTCCCCACCACTTATCTCCCCCCACCACCACCACACCTCCCCTCCACCACTCATCCCCCCAACACCACCACTCCACCCACCATCACACCTCCCTCACCACTCATCCCCCCAACACCAACACCGACCCCCATCACACCTCTTCCACCATTCATCCCCCCCAACACCACCACTCACTAAAACTCTAACCTTTCTCCCCCAAATCCCCCCTTCGACCTTCCTCCCCCAACACTCCACAACCCCCAACTATGCACTCACCCCCCCCCCCCCCACAAACCCCCACCTCACGTCCGGACCAAAGCATACATACATAATTATACTCTACTTTGAAGGGAGATACTCTTGTTGGTGAAGTGGAAGGTCGCTGTTGATTCCTCCAAACTATGCCACGAAACAGATCCCCTATTAGTACCATTGAGAGGCATCTGTTTTCTGGCGAAGTTTGGAGGAATCAGAGACCTTCCAATTCACCAACAAGAGAACAACCCCCCCCCCATTTAAGTGTACTCTATTTTTTACACTCTGTCCTTGAATTATGGCTGAAGAAATATTGTAGACTTCAGAGGTAGTAATATTTTAACAAGGAAAAGGCTCTTCATCGCCGCTTGCTTCACATAACAAATTAATACAAATGAAGAGTGACGACCAGCAGTTTTCTCGTTAAATAATACTACCCTCTGATATTTTCCTCTATAACCAGCCTCTCCCTCCCTCCATCCTTCCTTCTCTCTCCCTCCTTCCCTCCATCCTTCCTCTCTCCCTCCTTCCCTCCATCCTTCCTCCCTCCTTCTTCCTCCCTCCTTCCCACCCACCCTCTCCCTCCCTTCCTCCATCCTTCCTCTCTCCCTCCTTCCCTCCATCCTTCCTCTCTCCTCCTTCCCTCCCATCCTTCCACCACCCCTCTCCTCCTTCCACCACCCTCTCCCTCCCTCCCTCCATCCTTCCTCTCTCCCTCCTTCCCTCCATCATTCCTCTCTCCCTCCTTCCCTCCATCCTTCCACCACCCTCTACCTCCATCCTTCCACCACCCTCTCCCTCCCTCCATCCTTCCTCTCTCCCTCCTTCCCTCCATCCTTCCTCCACCCTCTCCCTCCATCCTTCCTCCACCCTCTCCCTCCATCCTTCCTCCCTCCATCCTTCCTCCACCCTCTCCCTCCCTCCATCCTTCCTCCACCCTCTCCCTCCCTCCTTCCTCCACCCTCTCCCTCCTTCCACCACCCTCTCCTTGCCCTCCACCCCCCCCCCCCCTTCCCTGCCTCCCTCCCTGCCTGTCTGCTGTGCCCCTGGATGCCTTGGGGGGAAAGATGTGATCAGAGCAACCGCAGCATCCCGCTCTCTCTCTCTCTCTCTCTCTCTCTCTCTCTCTCTCTCTCTGTTTTATCCATCCATATATATCATAATGTAAGATAATCTTCCCTCTCATCATATTAACTGGTTCCTCTTTGTCTTTTCATTATACAGGGTTTATCGTGACTTATAACGATAATGTGCACTATTAATCTCTTAGGCAATTTAGAATATAATTTTTTGTATAAAGTAAAGTATGTTCTCCTTGTTGTTAGTACAGTATACTTGTTGTGGAATTAAAACTTGTCAGAGGGTGCTGGTATGGTTGGGACGGGAGGGAGGCTTTGACTGGCCTAGTATTAAACGTTATCTTCGACGAAAACAATCTTCGTTGATCGGTTCCCATTAATTTGCAATGCGAATGTAGTGACGAAGATTGTTTTCGTGTGGAAGATAAAGTTTAATATTACCAGCCTTTGAGCCTCGCAGGGCAGTAGGAGACCCGTACTTATTACTCTATATTATACTTTACATTAAAATATCCTATCATATGGTACAAACAAGTCTTAAGAAGTAATTTACATAGTCTATATATAATTATGTTATGTATTCCTGCCATCATTTTGCACAGTCAATGAGTAGAGAGGGACGAGAGACTGTGTACAGTTAGGTAAATATTTATGTGTGGGATATTACAGTATTACCATCATTATCAAAACACACACAACTCATTCAGTGAATAAACATTTAACCTGTTGATTAGAGTCACTTTGAATCAGGATTAATATTGTATTATGATTTATTAACACTGTCTTGCCAATCATCGCTCGCCCTACCCGATGAAACAGTAGGCTAATGGAGTTATGAGAAGGTAATTTTAATGGTAATAATGATGACAGTGACGAACGGTGATGACAACCCGAAGTGAAATATTAACAAATGATGATATTATTGATGAAAAGAAGGATGAGTGGTGAACTTTTTTAATGGTGATGTATGTATGAAGGAAATGGGGAGCAATGTACTGTAGATGTTAATGTGGTGATAGAAGTGACTTATTATTTAATGATGATGGATGGTGGAGGTATAGTTATGGTGGTGATAGTAGTGATGATAGTAGTGATGATAGTGATAATATTGCCTTCGTACATATTTTCTTTGCTTTTAATTCTCTCTCTCTCTCTCTCTCTCTCTCTCTCTCTCTCTCTCTCTCTCTCTCTCTCTCTCTCTCTCCTCTCTCTCTCTCTCTCTCTCTCTCTCTCTCTCTCTCTCTCTCCTTGCACGTAAACATTCCCACCTACTCCTAGTCAAAGAATAATTAGCTTCGTATATTTTCTTTGGTTTTAACTCTCTCTCTCTCTCTCTCTCTCTCTCTCTCTCTCTCTCTCTCTCTCCTAGTTAAAGAATAAATGTTAAGGGGAGAGTTCCTTTTTGGTAAATTGATTCCTCCAAAGCATGCTATGAAACACGACCAGATGAACAAAAATAATGGTGTTCTGTTGCTTGGAATTGTTTGGAGGAATCATTTAGGCCTACTTCAAATTTACCATCACTGTACCACCCCTTTAACCTACCTATCTCAGCTCTGTAATAAGCCCCCCAGCCCTTCCTTCCCCCTTACCCCTCCCTTGTAATAAGCCCCCAACCCTTCCTATCCCCCTTACCCCTCCCTTGTAATAAGCCCACAGTCCTTCCTTCCCCCTTAACCCACCCAACCCTTCCTATCCCCCTTCACCCCTCCCTTCACAACACCTTCGCTTCTTCTTGTATTGCTCTATAATGTCGACACGAGACTGGTGGTGCTGGTGGTGTTGGTGGTGGTGTCGGTGCTACTCTTCGTAAACACTCCGTTGCACACTACTACTACTACTCCTTACATTCCTCCTCAATAATAATGCAGTTTCTGTTGGTTGTCACGTTGCGTACCAGTGAAGAAGATGACCGAGTACTACAAGCAACACAATAATGACATAGTTATGATGTTGTGTGTTGCGTAAATGTACTCGTGAGACAAATTGAAAGAAAAAATGTAGGCTACGTGGTGTTTTATTTATTTTATTTATTTATTTATATATTTATTATTATTATTATTACTATTATTATTATTACTACTATTGTTATTATTATATAATTATTATTATTATTATTATGATTATTACTAGTATTATTATTATTATTATTATTATTATTATTAATTATATGCAACTCAAAATTATTAGCAACATAAATTAAGTTTGATGTATGACGCGTAATTGAAGAGGTTCTTAAAAAAAAAAAAAAAAAATTGCGAACAAGGAAGTTGTAAATGTTAGGATGAACACGAACGAGAGTCATAAATGTCGGGGTTAATGCATTTCTTACCCTGAAGCAGTACGGTAGTGTTTAGCTTCGTTATCTATGGTGGGAAAGGTGAATGAGGACTAAAAGCAGAGGCCCGCTAAGTGTCCCCTCCTGTGTGTGTGTGTGTGTGTGTGTTTGTGTAGTGTATATGTGTGTGTGTGTAGTGTGTATATGTGTGTATGTGTATGTGTGTAGTGTGGTGTAGTGTATGTGTGTAGTGTATGTGTGTGTGTGTGTGTAGTGTATGTATGTGTGTGTATGTGTAGTGTGTGTGTAATGTGTATATGTGTGTAGTGTATGTATGTGTGTGTATGTGTAGTGTATGTGTGTGTGTGTGTGTGTATGTGTAGTGTGTGTAGTGTATGTATGTGTGTGTATGTGTAGTGTATGTGTGTGTGTAATGTGTATGTGTACCTGTGTAGTGTGTATGTATGTGTGTGTGTACCTGTAGGCTTGTTGGGTCAGCCGTCCAGCCAGCCACTATAAGCACCTTTAGGCAGACTGAGACAAGAGTGAAAGTAGGGTGCCGTGACGCTGAGTGACTTGCTGCCCCGTGAAGATGTGTCATTGCAAAGGATCCTCACTGTTATTATGTCTGTCTGTCTGTGTGTCTGTCTGTGTGTCTACCTCTGCTCCCACGCCGCTGATAAGGTCCTTCTCTTAATTAAAGGGGATTTAGTTATAGTCTCCCCCAGAGAAATATTGTAGTGTTACTATTTTCTACGAACTATACTGCGAAACACATTCCTTATTTTTTTTATTTTTTTTTTTCTGTTGACTGACATAGATTGGAGGAAGCGTTAATTTTTCTCCAGTGATTTCCTCCCCAAACCTTTACCAATTTTGACTAGCCTACCCTACCCTACACTCGCCTCTCTCCCGACGACGTTTGTGGCCCAAATGAGGGTCGGTGAGAGAAAGGCTTTTGCAGTTGAGTACAATCTTTTTGTTCAAGTGCGTCCCTGCTTTTGTCGAGCGTGAAATTAAATGGTTTTCTGCGCTTACGAGTGTTTGAATAATAAAGCTTCGAGAAGAAAGACCACCTGACATGGTTGAAACTCACATGTACGCCAGACTGACCATTTTAATACATCTTGAAGGCATTACACTCTCACGAAAGACTGTTTACATATTATGAAGGCATTACCTCTCTGAATATTGTTTACACATCACATGCAAGCCAGAGAGAGGGCATTACCCTTTCTCTGAATATTGTTTACATATCTTGAAGGCTTATATACTGTCTTTGAATGTTGTTTACACATGATGAGGCATTACCCTCTCTGAATATTGTTTACACATCATGAAGGTATTAGCCTCGCTTTGAATATGGTTTACACATCATGAAGGTATTACCCTCTCTCTGAATATGGTTTACACATCATGAAGGTATTACCCTCTCTCTGAATATGGTTTACACATCATGAAGGTATTACCCTCTCTCTGAATACTGTTTACACATCTTGAAGGTATTACCTCGCTTTGAATATGGTTTGCACATCTTGAAGGCTTTACCCTCTCTCTAAATACTGTTTACGTTATGTAATTAATGTTCGTGTGGCCTTGGGTACACTCGCCGGCGTAACTTCAATTTTTTTGCGGGTAATAAGAATTCATGGAGTGAAGTTACATGAGTGTTTGACGAGGAAGTTACACAGCTACCCGTATCAAAAATGTGATTGTGCCAAATCTTTGCTAAATAGTATTGTAATATCTCCTTGTTAATTAAGTTTACCTCTCCTGTTGGTGAAATTGGAGGGCTACTGATTCCTCCAAAGTATTCCAGCAAATCTTTGGAACATCAGAAATGACCCCCACGACAAAAAAAAAAAAAAAAAAAAAAAAAAAAAAAAAAAAGTGGTCTTAGTCAGAAAAATATAGGCATGACATCAGCCGCTGTTTAAGGACTCAAGCTAATCCATCCGTACTTGTGTGAGTTTGCTAACCCAAATTTGCATATGTGTGTGTATGTTAATTCCCTTCGTCTTATGTACATTTGCAGACAATAGCTCTACCATCACATTTTTTTGGATCTGTGTCACCTCAAAAAAAAAAAAAAAAAAAAAAAATGGTAAGTTACAATGAAACATGAAGGGTCAATTGAGAGTTGTAGTGCTTTAAGGGAATAGTATGTATACTTTTGGTACATTGGAGTGCATTGATCCCTCCAAATTTTGCCAGGAAACAGACACAGATGAAGAAAAATAATGGTATCCTGTTGCCTGGAATAATTTGGAGGAACCATTTGCTCCAGATTTATCACCCAAAACAATGTACAGCCACAATCAAATAACCACCAACACTTTCCTTCCATCGTGCAAGTAAATCAGTATCATATCAAAATATAACCATGCAACACCTTACGTCAACTCAACCCCCTCAATTATTATTATGAGGTGCTGCTGCAAAATCATACACGTGTTGTTCTTTAATACCAAGATATTTACTAAGATGGAAGGAAAGTGTCGGTGGTTATTTGATTGTGGCTGTACTATATATCCCCATAATCCATCAGTTGAAAATCCGAGGAAGGAAGAAATAACAAACCTTTGTGTGCAACTGTGCTCTGTGTTGTTTCAGGCCTAATTTTTTCCCGTTATGTAATTCAGTTCGTACGGTATGTGTGCGTATAATTATAACTCAGCTGATGTGTACATACGTTATAGAGGGAAGTACAGTGTTGGTTAATCTGGAGCCACTGATTCCTCCAACCTATTCCAAGCAACTGAACACCATTATTGTTGTTCATCTGGTCCTGTTTCCTGGCATACTTTGGAGGAATCATGGCACTCCAATGGAACAAAAGTGAATTACCCCCTTACTTAACTTGAGGTTGTGTACGTAAATAACTTTCAATGTGTGTGCGTGCGTATATTAACTTTAGGGTCCTTGTGTGCGTATAGAACTTTGCATATTATGTGCGTATAAGTTTGTGACCCCGGGTGTAATTAAAGTTGATGACTGTGGTAAGGTTAGTGTAATTAGACGTTACTGAGGAGAGGCACTCGTTATAAATAGGTTAGGAGGTACCCACATTCACATTCCGGTACATAATTATACACCTCGCGTCAAGGAAAAGAATTATTAATGCTCCATTTTTTTAATTAGTTGCATGCGGTGTCGTACGAGAAGGTAATCACATGTAGGGAGGGAAGGCTTAATTGAATGGTTATGATATTCCTCAACATGTGAATCCTGCAGTGAATGGGTTGGGAAGATATAAAACAAATAGGATTATCTCAGCTTGTTGACCTTTAGTGATGGATTGGTAAGAAGTAAAACAACAAGGATTATCTATACTTGTTGACCCCTAGTGATACATTGGTAAGAAGTAAAACAAATAGGATTATCTCAGTTTGTTGGCCCTTAGTGATGGATTGGTAAGAAGTAAATCAAATAGGATAATCTATGCTTGTTGGACCCTTAGTGATGGATTGGTAAGAAGTAAAACAACAAGATTATCTATACTTGTTGACCTTTTGTGATGGGTTGGTAAGAAGTAAAACATCTTTTAATTTACTACCAGCAGCTACGCACTACTTAAAACAATAACATCATGATTATGTGAACGTGAAAATATCAGACAACAAATGGTTTGAGTTACCCATATGTGATGATGATGATTATTGACCACGACTATACATGACAATAATTCACTAGTGGTTCTGTAAAGGATCCGCATGCATGAATATTAACTACCAACATTACTCACTGCATGGGAAGCAAAAATCTCACCCGGTCTATATATACACAAGGTCAATAATGATACACACCACCAAGCAAATCTCACCCGATGTACAGTTGGGCAAGTAAAAAGTGCAAAAAAGAATGTTGTAGTATATGGAAAAATGTGGCTGTTCTTTGTAGTAAACCCTGGTATCTTTATGAATGAATTATTGGGGAACCCAGGAATGAATTATTGGGAACCCAGAGCCAATGTAAGGTGGAACGTGATTGGCTGAACTTTGAGTGTGATGGTGAAGAATACAGCCATATTTTTCTTGCACTTTTTACTTGCTCAACTGTACACAAGGTAATAATGATACACACGACCAAGCAATGCATACATGGTGATGTTGACACTTCACTGGGTATATATTCTGGTTATGTGGTGGATAATGTAAAGTCGTGCACGAACAATAATATATACTCGTACTTTACACAGCCAATAATATTACTCTTCAAGGACTCGGTGCCTAACTATTGTTGGCACATATAATGCTTTCCCCAACTTGCTTGTTTGAATATCTTTATGTGGGATTGTTAAGTTGATTCTTATTACTGCTTGTTATTCTAATCTTAAGGACCCTGTGATCGCGTATGAGAATTGGAGGCTTCTGACTAGGTGGTGTTTAGTGGCAATAATTTGAAGGACTAATTTACCTCCAATTTTCTGACTACATCACAGGGTCCCTTTATTAAGAGGACCCGGACTTAGTAGGCTGTACTTACGGGGAGATTATTTGGTTGGTGAATTGGAAGGTCTCCGATTCCTCCAAACTATGCCACGAAACAGATCCCTGATTAATACCATTGAGGGCATCTGTTCCTGGCAAAGTTTGGAAGAATCAGTAGCCTTCAAAAGAATCTCCCCTTAAGGTTAATGGCGAGCTGCGTTTTGTCGTTGGAACCACCATGAAGGCTCCTGGGAATACAGTCATGTTTTGTATACCACAGTACATAGGCTACGCACGTCTCAAGGCAGCAGACGTGTGGTAGGTAATTGTAATTGGTGTGTGTGTGTGTGTGTGTGTGTGTGTGTGTGTGTGTGTGTGTGCAGAGAGGCGTCTCCCTTCTTGCGTAAACCACACACACACACACACACACACACCGCTCTTTGTACAGTCTTAATGAGGTATGATAACCCAGTCACCCTCCCACTTCACTCCATTTTCTCTCTCCTCTCTCTCTCTCTCTCTCTCTCTCTCTCTCTCTCTCTGTGTGTGTGGTATAGGTGAAGGGAATGAGATCTGGGTCCCTATCCTGTGATAATAAATTCCTTGCCTGTATTCTGTAGTGATGATAAATGAGTTACATTAGGTATGGTAATGGCAGTGAGTGTTTCATTTCCCCTACAGCATATGGTTTGATTTCCTCATTCCTTACCTCACCCCTTCCTTACCTTACCTTCCGTTCCCTCTCACATTCCTCCCCTCGCTCCGCCCTTCCTTCCCCTTCACTCCTCTTCCTATATACGACTTCCAACTTTCCTCCTCCCTCTTCTCCTTCTTCTCCTTGTATACCTCTATCTCCTCTTTTTTGCATCTTTACGTTCGCCTCCTCCTCTTCCTCATTTTATCCCCCCTCCTCTTCTTCTTTCCATCACCTTATCCTTCTACTTTTTTCATAGTGTCCTCACCTGTAAAAAAATAATGATAAAAATAAAAAACAGTGAGATGTCCAAAATATAATTCGAGATTTACACCCTCTTCCTCCTCCTCCTTTCTCTCTCTCTCTCTCTCTCTCTCTCTCTCTCTCTCTCTCTCTCTCTCTCTCTCTCTCTCTCTCTCTCTCTCTCTCTCTCTCTCTCTCTCTCTCTCTCTCTCTCTCTCTCTCTCTCTCTCACCTCGTCGCCTCCACCAAACTCACTTCCCCGTTGAAAAAGTACCTTGCCGAGTGCTCCTGATTAAAGGTGACTAACCAGCCTTTGTTTATGGTGGTTAGAGGTCACTTCCCTGCCACCACTGCAAGGAAGGAAGGAAGGAGGGAGGGAGAGAAGGAGGTGTGCTGAGGCAATGAAGGAAGGAGGGAGAGAAGGAGAGAGGGAAGTGTGCTGAGGGAAGGAAGGAAGGAGAGTGGTAAAGGGGGAGGTGTGCTTGGGCTAGAAAGGAAGGAGGGAGAGAAGGAGAGAGGGAGTGTGCTGAGGGAAGGAAGGAAGGAGAGTGGTAAAGGGGGAGGTGTGCTTGGCTAGAAAGGAAGGAGGGAGAGGGGAGGTGTGTTGGGGCTAGAAAGGAAGGAAGGAAGGAGGGAGAGGAGGAGGGGTAGGTGTGTTGGGTCATTTGATGTCTTCCTCTGGTTCGGGTCAACAATTATGAACTGTCATCATCAGGAGCCGTGAGGAGGAAGGCGGGGAAATCCTATGGAGAAGAGATGAAGGATGGGGATGAAGGACAGCTTTATGAATTGGGAATGGGGAGGGGAAACGCTTTAGAAATGTGTATGAGTATTTGTACGTGTTGAAATACATACGTGTGTGTGTAGTTTTGTTTGGAGGTAAGCAGCAACATGTGTACCAGTAATTATCATGTACGTGGGACCCTCTGTGTAAGGTAAACAATCATGGGAACAAAACGACAGGCGGTCCCACTTGTACTGCACTTCTGGTCTGTGTTCATACTTTGTTGTCTTCATACATAACCTAACCTAAATCAACCCAACTTAACTTACCTAACCTAACTTAACTTAAAAAAATCTAATCCAACCAAACTAAACAAAATCAAATTCAATCTAACCTAACCTAAACCTAACACAACCTACCGAACCAACTAAACCAACCAAATTTAACCTATCGTAACCCAACCCAACCCAACCCAACCTAACTTAACCTAACCTAACCTAACCTAGAGTCTGCGTGTTGATACTTTGTTTTCCACTATCTTTTTTAACACCTACATAGGCTACCTTACCTATATGAATCCCTTTCTCCAAAGTTAAAAAAATGAACATGTAAATATACAGTATATCGTCAGGCTTATTGAGGGAGATTCTTTTGTTGGTGAATTGAAAGTCTCTGATTCCTCCAAACTATGCTACGACACAGCTAATCCCATATTAGTACCATTAAGGGCTTCTGTTATCTGGCATATATAGAGGAATCAATAGACTTTCCAATTCACCAACAAGAGAATCTACCCTTAAGTAGGCGAAAAGAATACATACACAATCGATAGAACTTGATTTAGATGTATGTACACTCGCAATCCAAAATATGTATCTAGGCTTGCTTCGAATAGTCTGATCGAGTATTAAGCGAACTCAAGCAAATATGTAACAGGATAAGCGTGTAATTGTTCACTAGTATGTCAAGTGATTCGAAACTTCAACAAGATCGCATACAAATTTTGGATGCGAGTGTATACAGCTTTGTTTTTTATATAAGTATACAGTCCTACATTCTCTGAACAGTACTTTCAACCTTGATGCTTTGCTCCTTCGAAACCCAAAAAGGAAACGTGTGTACGAATTTTTATGGCCAATTGTACTCGAGGTCTATATATGTAACGCACATGATGAGGTTAACAATCTCGTGACACTGATCTCTGACCTCCCACCTCACTGTCTATCTGTGTGTGTGTGTGTGTGTGTGTGTCCCATAAGGGTACGTGTGCGCGTGTGCGTGTGTGTGTGTCCATAAGGGAACGTGTGCGTGTGTGTATGTGTGTCCATAAGGAAACGTGTGTGTGTGTTAGAGTGTGTGTGTCTGTGTGTTAGTGTGTGTGTGTGTCCATAAGGGAACGTGTGCATGTGTGTGTGTGTGTGTGTGTGTATAGGAAAGCGTGTGCATGCATGTGTGTTCATCTTACTTTACGATACTTGGACGAAAAATTATTGTGAAGGGCCCCTGATTTCTCCAAACTATACCAGGAAACAAACTGACCACCTCAGCATTCATATAGGGGGTCTGTATCCTATAGAATAGTTTGGAGGAATAATTAGTCTTCCAATATAACTCTTTTCTTTTCTTTTTTCTTTAACACAACGAATGGTTCAATTATTTTTCCAGCTCTTATGTTATCATCTCTGTTATCTATTTTGTTATACTTGTTCTTGATGATATATATAATGTTCTTGATGTTATAATTCGCCGCTGCCTCACGTTTCCTGTCATTAGATAGATATTTATTGCACCAGAACGGAACGGGGACGACGAGGGGGATGTGACGGTGGGTTGGGGGATGTGTTGGGTTACGGTCTGTGTGTGTGTTGGGGGGTTGGGTTTTCGGTGGGGGATGTGTTGGGGTACGGTCTGTGTGTGTGTGTGTGTGTGTGTGTGTGTGTTGTAGGAAGGTAGGGAATAGGAGATGGAGAAGGTGTTAGGAGGGAGGAAAGGGGTTAGAGGGGTAGGCAACACGTGTGATGATGAAGGGGAAGGAAGGTAGGGAATAGGGGATGGTGAAGGGTTAGAGGGAAAGGAAGGGGAGAAAAGTATATAGGGAAGGAGGGTGAACGTCGCAGAAAGGTAGGGAAAGGGGTTGGGAATGGAAAGGGGGGTGAAATGTAAGGTAGGGAAGGGAGGTAGTGAATGGGCAGAGAAGGTAGGGAAGAGGAGGTAGGTGAATGGGGCAGAAAGGTAGGGAAAGGGTTAGGAAATGGAAAGGTGGGGGGATGTAAGGTAGGGAAGAGGAGGTAGGTGAATGGGCAGAGAATGTAGGGAAGAGGAGTAGGTGAATGGGGCAGAAAGGTAGGGAAAGGGGTTGGGAAATGAAAGGTGGGGGGATGTAAGGTAGGGAAGAGGAGGTAGGTGAATGGGGCAGAAAGGTAGGGAAAGGGGGGTTGGGAAATGAGGGGGGAGGGGGAGGGATGTTCGGGTACTAAACAACAACACCATCATAATTTTAAACATGATGACGCCAATGAAAGGTGCTTGAAGTTCAATGACACTATATATATGACTATGTGTTAAGGGGAGAATCTTTTGTTGGTGAATTGGAAGGTCTCTCTGATGCCTCCAAACTATATATGCTAAGAAACAAATCCCCTCTGAGGACCATTGAAGGCATCTGTTTCTGACATTAGGTAGGAGGAATCAGTAGCCTTCCAAATGGCCGACAAGACATGCAATCTCCACTATATTTTGGTGCTATAGGATATTGTCGATTACATCATGTTACGTCGTTCGTCTTGTATCGTTTTGTGATATAATATGTGTTGACCTCAAAAAATAAAGCTTTACAGAATCTCCCAAAGTCTTCCACAACATTGACACAACATCAACATCAATTTATATAGAGAGATTATCTTGTTCTTAGCCTCATAAAACTTTACAGAATCTCCCAAACTTTTCCACAACATTGACACAACATCAACATCAATTTATATAGAGAGATTATTTTTTTGTTTCTTAGCACTGTGTTGTGAGTACTCAGTAGTGTTTGACATCCTTCTTATAGCACCATTAAGTAACGAGGGCAATACTATTACTACAGACAATACCGTACTGATGAAGGACGCTGGGGTTAACAAGCAGGTCAGAGGTCATGTTGCAC